>LOJH01015488.1:0-23409 GCA_001685095.1 Ellobius talpinus | reverse complement strand
TCGGGAGCTAGGCCGGAGGAAAGCAGGCGCCTGTGCTCCCCTATCACTACACACACGCTTTTGGAATCTTTGGCTAAAGACTTCTCGGGACAGAGAAGATGGCTCGATCAGTAAAGTGCTTGTCGTTCAAACTTGAGAACCTTGACCAATCACATTTGTCTGTAATTTCAGCACTGGGAAGGCTGGCGCTCACTGGCTAGTCAGTTCAGTAAACTCAGTGAGTTCAAGGTTAGTGAGAGACCCTATCTCAAATGTAAAGTGGAAAGCTACTGAAGAAGATACCCATCTTCGAACTCTGGCTTCATTGTGCATGTCTATACACATGTATACACACATACATGAGCAGGTACACGGATACACACACACACACACACACACACACACACACACGAGTTCGTCCTCTGCCTACCTCTTTAAATATTGTTATTCCCAGGATAGTCCTTCAACCTTGGTTCACAAGATTTATTATACACTACCTATATATCGATGACTCACAAATTTATTTCTTGATTCTGGCTATTCTGACTGGGGTGAGATGTAACCTTAAAGTAAGTTTTAGCTTCTATTTCTCTAATGTTATACAACACTTTAAAGTGTTTATTAGCAATTCATATTTTTTGTGAATTATCTATTTAGGTGTATATCCCATTTTTTATTGGTTTATTCCAATATGCATTTTTAAATGACAAATTGATAGGCTTCAGCCTAAATGATCTACATAATCCATTTGTGCATATTAGGAACTGGAAGGTGTTGGTGGTGAAAGAAAGTATTTCTTATAGCTTTAAATTTTACCTAATTACTCATGGTTCCTAGTGTTTGTCAGTGTTCCTTGTACTGCCCTCTGTCTTCAGATGTAGTAGTCCCAAAACTGGCATTTCAAATGGCTCAATTCTAATAAACTTATGGCTTCTCTAGGGTGAACTTCAGTGCCTGGATCTCTACTATGTTAACTAATTGTGTTGTTACCTATAGTAATCATATGCTTTAAATGAACTTGATATTTTTAATCTAAAGGTATTTTCATGTTTTTAATAAAATATTTGTAATAGTTCAGAAACTCTCCCTTCCCTGAGTTTTCTTACAAGCCAGAACTGTGTATAGTGTTCTGGTATGTCAAATGAGGCTCAATTATAAGTTTACTGCTCAATTGTAACTTTTCCAAAAATATTAACATTGAAGATTTCCAAGGTGTTTGGCTTTTTATTTTAGAAGAAATTTGAGAATTTCTTACGCTATTTTGAAAATATGGAACTTTAAAGATTAAAATTTTATTTTCCTAGTAAATTATTATAATAATAGGACATGTAACATATATTTGTGTAGTATAAAGATATATACATACATTGCTTTTTAAGAACATATCATACTTTCTTAGTTTTTATGTTTTATTCATACATAGTATTTCAGATGTTGCCTATTAATTTGTTATAGGTGAGCCGTAACTTTTCATTCTATTATTGGATATTTTATTTGCTTTTACTTTTTTCTTTATAAATGTTGAGGCAGAGAGCATCTTTATCTGTACAATTTGGGATTGGGGTGAGTCCCATTTTCAAGCTTTTATTCATTATATAGTAGAATCCAGTAAACACAAAGTTAAGAGGTTTGAACATTTTTATGGCTCTTTATATGTAGTTCCAATAAATAGTTTGCCCTGCCATAATTTATTTTCCTTGACGTCTTGATTTATTGAGAAAATTAGTTGTATTGTTCATGAAGAATGCTCTGATTCTGTTAAGATTATTTTTAGGTCACTTAAACTTTTATCTCCCCCAATATTGTGTCTGTTTTCAGTATTAAACTTTTTGATTGTAAAATTTGTGGCTTTTCAAACCATATACATCATTTGGAGATATGCAGTGAAATTTGTGTAAGATCTATTCTAGTTACTGGCCGAGCAGCACATGTGCCAGTTACTAACCCAAGCTCATATCTTCTGAAAGTTGTCACAGGCTTGAGGAGTCAGTGGACTAGTAAAGCGAGACAAATTGAAAGAGTTAGATTCAAAAATAAAAGTGCTAATTGGTAAGAATGTAGTTGATTTTTAAGGGATAATCTTTTATTTGCCTAAATTCAGAATTGTAATATAATGGACACAAAAATCAATTTCTAGATAAGACCTATTACTTAGTATTTTTATTTTTAATTTCAAAATTATACCTTTATTTAGTGCATACATGGACATGTATGTGTTTGGGAACATGTACTATGGCGTGTATGTGTGACCACCTCGTGGGAGTTCATTCTCTCAGTCTGTGGGTCCCAGATCTTTAATTTAGGTGACCAGACTTGGTGATCTTACCAAGCCATGTTACTTGGTCTTAATTTTTGAAGTACAGAACCTTTAGTGTGATATGTGCATGACTTTGATCTAGTTTTCATTCTTCTGGTCATCAAATATTAGGTGTGTTTTCTTTTCTCAACTCGGAAACTGCAGGCATTGGAAATGGTGAGCCAAAGGCCTTCACCCTACCCTCCAAGATCTTAGAGTCTAATAAAGCTTATAGATAGATGGACAATGATCTTTGTGTAGCTGCTGTGGCCCGTGATAAGGATGAACAGAGAAAGTACAGTAGGAACATGGGCCAGGGGAGGGAGGGAGAGATTGTTGGTGTCGTAGGAAGTAAGTCAGGAAAGCCTTTCCAGGAGAGATGGCATGTAATCCATAGGCTTTAGTCAGACTTGTGAGCCTGGAGCAATAGTTAGATTTTGGAAACCATGAATGACACAGGCTTGGAAAAGTGTTGACAGAAAGTGTAAGGACACAGATTGTGGAGAAACATGTATGACCTGCGCTAGCATGATGACCTAAGTTCATATTCTCCACACAGACTTTAAAGTTAGTAACAATGGTGTGCACCTGTTACCTCATCATTGAGGGTAGGAACAGGTGGATCCTGACCCTGGCAGCTCACTGACCAACCGGTTTAGCTGAATCAACAAGCTCCAGGTTTAATGAGAAACCTGCCTCAAAAAAAGGTGGAGCCTGATAGAGAAACCTCAGCCCTCCACTTGTGTCTGCTTGGGTGAAGTGCTCCCCACACACCACGTGTACGCACATATTGCTATGAATAGTGTATTTTGCATTTAAGGTAACAGGGATTGGGAAGTTATTAGGTCACTAGTTACAGTTTTTATTCTTTAAATCTTGATTAGTAGTGAGAAAAAAGGATGTCATGGAGGCTAATGAGAATGATGAGTGTTCAGTTAAGATACTGAGAATGTAGAGAAGGAAGCTCATAACAGGTATTAAGTCATTCACTGATCATGTTTAGGAAGAGTGGGGTAATGGAGAATAAAGGCAGTTAATATGCCTTCTTAATTTCCAAGTTTCATACATGTGGACCTTGGAGTTTGAATATAAGTTCAATCAGTTTTGACTGTGAATAAAAAACGTAGTTTATCAAAGTGTGTATCCCTTTACATATTATGGAGGGAATGGATTTTGAACAATTTAATGGCTAGGCCAAATGTGGATATGAATGACTATTTGAAAATTAATTTTTATGCTGACCTGGAAGATCTTTCCAGTCTTCATATAATGTTAAAAGCATTATGGTAGGCTGTACTTACATTTCTATTTTTTTATCCAGTATGGTTTAAATTATAAAAAGATAATAGTATCCTATTTTCCTAATGCTTCATTTCCCAGTGTATTGACTGTATTGCCATGCACTTAGCATGGTAGCACACTTTTAGGGCATCCCTGGTATATTTGTTTAATTAGCATAATCTCAAAACTGGCCATTCAATTTTTACTAACTCATACATATAATGAGATACTAATAGTGAAAACTGCTACTTTTCATAAGGGGTGTCTTAATCACTTTTCTATTTCTGTGAAGAGACACCATAAGACAGCAACTGTTACAAAAGAAAGTATTTAATTGGGGACTTGCCTACAGTTTCAGAGACTTAGTTCATTACAGTCATGGTGGGGAGCATGGCAGCAGGCAGATGCTGGAGCAGTAGCTGAGAGCTACATCCTGATTTGTAGGCAGAGAGACAGGGCCTGACATGGGTTTTTGAAATCTCAAGTGACCCTTTTCCTCCAGCATGGGCACATCTACTCCAACAAGGCCACACATTATAATCCTTCTCAAATAGCACCACTTCCTAATGACTAAGCAAGCATTCAAATATAGGAGCCTTTGGAGGCCATTCTTATTCAAACCACTACAAGGGAATTATCTTTATAATTAAAATGTCAGTAGCTTTTCAAAAGTGTTAAATACAGGAATAATTATAAAACAATCAAACTGATTCATTGGAAATAATTGAGGAGTTGATTTTAACATGGTTTTAACATGGCTCCTTTAATGTTTTTAAAGTGCATTTTTATTTATATGTATGTGCATGTACCTGCTTGTCTGAATATGGACCATATGTGTATAGGTGCCTGCAGAGGCCAGAAGAGAGTGCCAGATCCCCTGGAACTGTTGTGTGCCATCTAATATAGGTGCTGGGAACTGAACATAGGACCTCTGCAGAGCTACAAGTGTTCCTAACAATTGAGCCATCTCTCCAGCCTTGTGTGGCACCTTATTTGACTTTATAAAACTCACCTGAGAAGTATTGAAAGGAAAAGGAATCATGTGAGAAGCTAGTGATAGAAGGGAGGGGTGTGTTTATTTTTGAAAAATGGAGAGGAAATTGCTTGATAGACTTAGGTCATATGATTGAGGGAGGAATTAGGGTAGCAGGAATAAGTGCAATTGGGGGGAAACTTGTGAAGAAAAATAACAGAACGTTAAAACAAGCAGGTGTGTGCAGAATAGAATTTTAAGAACTGGAACTGATTGATATGTTCTTAAAGTATCTTATATTTTAAAAGAATATTCTAAATATTCAGGTGTATCTCACATAATAGGTATACACTGTGCAAAAGTACCGAGTGCATAGAAGCATGCCTTATACATATACTAATTTCTTAGCAAGTATTTGTTCTTTTGCTCAGTTGGCAGCAAATTTTCTGAATGTTACTTGAAAATATATTGTTGCACATACTTTAAAACAAATGTGCTAATTCATGACACTTTAATGGATCATTAGAAAAGTATTTGATGAGAATTGATTAAATTTTCCAGGCACAATGCCATGTGCCTTTAATCCCTGTACTCTGGAGACAGAGGCAGGCAGATCTCTTGAGAGTTCAAGACCATCCTAGTCAATAAGGTGAGTTCTAGGCCAACTGAGGCTAAACAGTGAGGCTCTATCTTAAAACAAAACTAAGTAATTAAATCAACTTAAGTTACTCTAGTAATGTGTAAGTACTCTTTACAACACAGCTTAGCTATTATAGATGGAGTATTCCCAAGTAACAACTACTTCTATAAGGTTTGATTTTTAACTCATGTCTAATAAAACTGTGCCTCCCAAGATGGCTCTATATTCTCACATATGTATTTTCAGTAATCTCAGAAATGGACTATACTTTATAATTCATTTTATAAGTTTGTGGCTTACAATTTTTAATTAAAATATTTACATCCTGTTTTTCCCATTTATCCAAGTCCTTCCTTCTTCCTATCCTGACTTTATGGGTTTATTTATTCATTACTAGGAAAGGTGACATATCATAGTCATCTACTCACCTCCCCTCCACCAACACAATACTTTCTCCTTTTCCTTCTTTCCCAACTCGTGTGATCTTTTTGTCCCCTAATTAAATAAATTGTGTGTTGACTTCTCATTTTTGGTTGACAGTGGTGTATGGATGTGTGTGTACTAATGTTTGCTCACCTGTGCATGCACATGTGAAGGCAAGAGATTGACTTTGGATATCTTCTATTTCTTTCCACCTTATTTTTTGAGTCAGGGTCTTAAGTCAGTGTCTCTAATCAAACCTAGACACACACCCATTTTGGCTAGATTGGCTAGCCAAGCCTTTGGGATTCACCCATTTCTGCCCTCTCCATCTCAGTTTTGGGCTACATTGTACCATCTTTCACAACTGGTTTTCACATGGATTTTGGGAGTTGAACTCAGGTCCGCATGCTTATACTGCATTCACGTTTCCCAGCCAGTCTCATTTAAAAAAAATCATACTTCAAGGTAAGATTAATTTTATCATTGTCATCTTATTTGTCTTGCCTTCTCAATATAGTGTATGAGGGCTGTGGTTCTTGGTAAAAGTGTTTTATCTGAATCAGACTCCTAGCATGTGTGTGTGTGCTTCAAGAACCCCAGTCTAAAACCATAGATAGTACTGAATTCTATAGATGTTGTTTTTCCCATATGTGATAATGTTCAGTTTCTAAATGAGGCACGATAAACCATTAGCTAAACAAAATATTTATAACCACCTGTGGTAAAGGTTATGCAAATTGGTCTCTTTCAAAATATTATTCCATTTCTCTCTTGTGATGATAAAGTTATTTCTCTTTCTGTGTTTTTTGTTTGTTTTAGTAGATCAGGCTGAGCTCAACCTCACAAAGGTTGCTTCCTGAGTGCTGGGATTAAAGGTGTGCACTACTACACCTACCTAAGAGCTCTCTCTTCCTTCCTTTTTTTGGGGTGTGTGTGTGGTTTTTTGTTTTGTTTGGGGGGGTTGGTGAGTTTGTTTGTTTGTTTTGTTTTTCAAGACAGGGTTTCTCTGTCCAGCCCTGACTGTCCTGGAACTCTGGAACTCACTCTCTACACCAGGCTGGCCTCAGAGAGATGCCTGCCTCTGCCTACCAAGTGCTGGGATTTAAGGTGTCTACCAGCACCACCTGGCATAAGAGCTGTTTGTTAAAAGAAGTTCTAATATGGTGTCTTTTTTGTGTGCCTGAATTGTTAGCATCTTTAGTCTTGTGTTTTGAGGCTATTGTTGAGTAAAATGTTAATTTGAACACAAACTGAGTTATCTCACAGTTGATCTGATAACCAAGACAGCTTCTAGTAAGCAATGTTGTCATTTAGAATGTACTATATACAGCATGGATACATGGGACAAAAGAATGGCTTATATTCCTGGTGGGATAGGGAGACAGAGTAGGATGGTACACTTAGAATAATAACACAGAATTTAAAACATGCGAATTATTGTACACTTGTCCATTTAATCATTTCAATTGACCACACGTAACCAAAACTAGGGGAAATGAAACCACAGATTAGGGCGAAGAATGTGTTCACAAGCTGGGTACCCATCATGATTCTAGTTCCAGAGCGTTTTCAGCACCCCCAAAGAAATTGCATGCCCATTAGCAGTCATCCTGATTTCCCCTTGTCCCAATCCTTGGGAACCCCCAAATCTACCTCTGTTGTTTATAATTGGAAGTACAAGTGGCCTTTCAGTCTGGCTTCTTTTATTTTATCATCTGTATTACAGAACGTCAGGGCTGCATTCCTCTTTATTTGTGTGATTGTGTATATGTATATGACTGTGGGTCTGGGTGCCTATGCCCTTACTCTCATGCATAGGCCAGAGAAGAATATTGAGTGTCCCGCTCCGTCACTCTGACGTATTCTCTTGAGACAGGATCTCTCACAGAACTTGGAGCTAGGTTAGCTTGCAGTCAGCAGTCCTCCAGCTTTTGTCCCCGATAGAACCCAGATTTTCACATGAGTGCCATGGATTTGAACTCCAGTTCATGCTTGCAAGTACTCTTCCCACTGAGCCATCTCTCCTGCCTCAAGGTTTCATTCCTTTTTGTGACTTAATAGTATTGTATAGTATAGATATGCCACATTTTACTTAGAGATCGTCACTTAGACAAAATGAACATTTGTGTCATTTTTTGCTTTCTGGATAATATAAATAATTTGGTATGAAATTCATGTGCACATTTATGAATATATTTGTATATGTACACCTCAGTTTTCCTGGGTACATATATAGAAGTAGAGTTTTTAGATTGTACAATAACAATAAAAAGTTTAGTGCTTTGAGAAACTATCAGGCTGTTTTCCAGTATTGTTGTACCATTTTAAAAAACATTTCAGTTAGGATTCTAATTTCCTTACATTTTTGCTGGCACTTAAATTTTCTGTTTTTACATTTAGTCATTTTGTGTGTGATAGAGGGAGGCAGTACCATAGCACACAAGTAGAAAACAGCTTGCAGGAGCTAATCCTGTCTTTTTATCCTGTGGGTTCCAGGAATCAAACTCAGGTCATCAATCAGGCTTGACTGCAATTGCCTTTACCTCCTGAGCCATCTCACCAGCCTTCCTGGTACTTCTTGTTATCTGACTTTGCCCATTTTTAAATTGGCTTATCGGTGTTTTTAGTATTACAGGGTTAAAAAAAATTCAGGACAAGTCTCCTCACATATGTGAAGTGTTTCTCACATTTTATTTGCTTTTATTGCCCCCCCCTTTGATTGCTTGTGTTTTGGATGTCATATCTAAGAAAACACTGAGTAATCCTAGACATGAAGAGTCACCCCTGTTCTGGCTCTTACATTTAAGTCTCTGATTCATTTTATTTTATTTTCAGATAGTGTGAAATAGACCTAACTTCACCCTTCTACATGTACTGTCTTTGTCCATCATGATTTGTGAAAAGATTCTTTGTATCTACTAAATGACAGTTTTTGCACCCTTGTCCAGAATATTTCAAAGTGAAGCTTGCTGGTGAATTTCTTTAATTCCAGTACTTGAGAGTCTGAGATAGAAGAACTGCAAGTTTCAGGCCATACTGAGCCACGTGATGAGACCTTATATTATAAAAACATAACAAAAATAAGTAAGTGCCAGTGTAACAAGTGGCTTTGGAAGTAAGTTGCCTGACACCATGCCTAATGACCTGAGTTCCATCCCCAAGACCCACATAGTGGAAAGAGCGAGCTAACTCCTACAAGTTCTTTTCTGACCTGCAGACATATGTTATGACACACATATGCCCAAACACAAATACAATAAATAAAAGTGCAATTGGCTTTTTAAGAATTTCATAAAACACTATCAGGGTTGGGGCATGGCTTATTGGTGGAGTAGTTTTCTAATTCCTCAGGGTCCAGTTGAAAATATATCTAAGAATTTATTTCAAATTTAGTTTTATTACTTTGGTTTATCCTTATGGATTGTGTCTATCCTTATGGATGTTTTTTATATTTATAGGAATTTTAAGGTCAAATCAATTTTTACAAAATATGCAGCTGTGGTTTGGTTACAGCTTTGTTATTGGATCTGTCTGGAGGAAGAGTGCCATCATTACTATGGGAGTCTCCCATCTGTGAGAAGGGGGGTGGCTTTCCTTCTTTTAAGCTTGAATTTCTTTCAGCTTTTTTCTTTCCAGTTAGAAATGTGTTGTACTTCTGCCTGCCAGCAGTAGTTATGAGACAGTTTTCTTGTTTGCCCAGTTCTATTCCTTTGAAACCTGAACAGAGTTATGCACATGAAGAGTGGAAAAAATCGTAGCCACTCAGTTAGGTCAACATGTTCGTTTGCTGTTACTTCAATATAACACAGAACTCCAGTATTTAAAAGCAGTCTTTGTTGTCTGTAATAAGCTACCTCAAGTGTTGCAGGAATAGGTAAGTAACTAAATGACATACATACACATCCAAAAAAAAATGTCCAGCTGACTAGCAGTTAGGGAAATAAAGAGTAAAACTCTGGCTAACCTATAATATGTTCTGTTGATCAAGGATTAAATAAAATGAAAAATTCTTACTTTAAGTCCGAGAACAAGTTTTTGTTTCCATTCTCCATTGTATTGTTCCTCTTATCACTGACCTTTACTTTTGCAATAGAGAAAGCAGCTGGTGGGTTAATTCATGCCTTTTCTATTTGTCAACTGTATTTTACATGTTATTCATTCTCATATTTAATACTCTTAAAAAAACTCAGGAATACAATTTTTACTTTAATGATGAAGAAATGGGAGCTTAGGATATTAGCAATTTACTAAAGGTATGGCTTAAAGCAAGAGGAGGAATTTGAAGCTAATTTTTTCAGATTCTAAAATCTAGTCTTGAACTTGTTAGTTGCTATACTATTACTGCTTCTCTATTACCTTTAAGGAGCTTATGCCAAAGTTGGTTATATTAAACATTGTATTCTTTGGATTTCTAAGCCACATTAAATAAAACTTAATGCAGAATTTAAAATTGAAGTTTGCTTTTATTTAGAAAACTCATTGTTGTATTTCAAACTTTAGGTAAAGGATTTGCCCATTGTTTTAGTACTGTTGAATTAGTCAGAATTTCAAGTGTTTTTAATTTTCTCTTTGAGAATTGAGCACTTGAAACTCGAAGTCAAGATTTGAGAAGTCACTTGGGAAAGAAGTTCTAGGAGAGCCCTATTATGGCTTTAGGGAATTAAGAAAGGAATATGTAAAAGTTAAAAGAGTTAGCTCAAATTGTTTTCTCTGTGTTGAACATTTCTGTATACTTTAAGTCTTTCTTGCATAAAAATATAATATAGCGGGGCAGTGGTGGCACACACACCTTTAATCCCAGCACTTAAGAGGCAGTAGAAACAGAGGGAAGCTCTATCTTGAAAAACCAAAAAATTAAAAAATAATAATACATTTGTCTTAAATGTACTTAAAGATGAATAATTGTGGGTTTTTTTTTGTTTTTATTTTTTGTCTTTTGAGACAGGGTTTCTCTGTTTAGCTCTGGCTGTCCTGGAACTCACTTTGTAGACCAGTCTGGCCTTGAACTCAGGTCCGCCTGTCTCTGCCTCCCTAGTGCTGGGATTAAAGGTGTGCACAACTGCTGCCCTGTTCTGGTTTTTTAATTGCATCTTGATGGAAGTTTCATATTTTGCTTTATCTATACCATACCTTTCCTTGGTAATCTCTGATTTGTTAGAAACCATTCTTACTTACTGATTTTGGTTTGTTTAATGTTTGAATGCTTTGAACTTTATAGAAGAAAATTTAGCTTAAAGAAGTTCCCAAGACTTTGGGTGTCATGGTCCAATTAAAATGAATTTTTAGGGGTCCAACAAGGTGGGCGGCTAAGCATGTAGTTGAGTTTTCTGTGCAGGCCTACTGGCATGGAACCATTTAAAGGTGGATGAGAATTAACTCCCAGTGGTTTTCATATGAATTCCACATGATATGCATGTTCCTGCCTGCATGTATATATATATATTATTATGTATGTATGGTGTATATATATACACCATACATACATAATAATGATGATAAATAAATCAGTGGAATTTATTAAAAATGAATTTTCAGTGGGTTTAAAATAATTGATAATGAACTTCTCTTAAGCATTGTTTTCTAAATCTTATGAAAGAGGCTCCCCTGATTTTTTGTTTTTTTCAGTTTTAAACGTCAGTCATCCTTTCTGTGATTATGTATTTAATCATTTCAGGCAACTTGTTTTTCCTTTCTTTTTTCATAAACAACTACATATTTCATTCTTGATCTTGTTTGAAATATCTCCACTGTAAATTACCTTCTTAGTTACTGTCTTTGTATTTTAGACCCAGAATGAATTAAGTCTTTTCCTCTGTTACCAAATATTTCTTATTTTTGAAAATGTATAGATTACTTGTGTGTGTGTGTGTGTGTGTGTGTGTGTGTGTGTGTGTGTGCGTGCCTGGTACCTGGTACCCTCAGAGGTCAGAAGAGTGTGTCAGATCCCCTGGAACAGGAATTACAAATGGTTGTGAGCTATCATGTATATACTGGAAACTGAACTTAGGTCCTCTGCAAAAGTCACAAGTGTTCTTAACCCCAAGCCACATCTCCAGCCCTGTTATGAATATACTGCCATGTATGCAGAGTTGAAAACCTACCAGTACTCAGATAACATCATCCTAGATTATATCATCAGGTAAATGGATTAGAACTTGTTTTCAGTACTCTTTTCCTTTTTAAATAACGTGATAGAGTGGAGGTACTTGATTCCTTAGTTGATAATTATATTAGTGATGCTTCTTTTTTGTTTATAGAATGCATAACGATCTAAACAGAAGTCTGTTTCTTTATGATTTAGAAAATAGAAAAAAATTACTAAAATTTTTAATTTCTTCTTTTTTAATAGTGATGTGGTACATGCTAGCTCCACCTTGTCGCTAGACACAGGTCCTTCCTTGGCTTAGGCTGGAATAAATGCACAGTGCCCGGCTGTGGAGGGGAGCCATAACCAGTACAGTGGTAGGAGTCAGACTGACCGTTGCTGCTAAGGAGTTTGCAGGCTGTTAGAGATTCAAGTAAAACTAGTTTTTCAAAGTCTACCAAAGTCTGCCTTCAGTGGTAGATTTGAACCCAAAATGACAAAACTGAGGCAACATCAGTGTTAGCTGTAAGCCTACTACTAATAAAAGAAAGGTTATAAATGCTCACTGACAAGTCTTGTTGTTAAAGCACCCGGACATTGGAGGCTCACCTTATAGAGCAGCTAGAATCAGCGAAACTATGTACTTCCTAGGTAAGGCTAGGAAATGAAAATGTGTACTAGTCTATGTATGAGTGAATGCCAGTTTTGTAATAAAATGCTTAGAACTACAAAAAGCGAGATAATAGTCTAGCAATAGCGGTAATTTTTAATCAAGTTTCATTATAATTCTCTGAGTTATAGATTTAAGATAACCTCTACTTTACATATCAGAAACTACTGACTACAAAGAATGTGACTCTCACAAGTGATAAGAAAAAGAAGTTTCACAAGCAGTTCAGAGTCACTCACTGTAATTAACAACGAATGGTGCACATTCATACGTTCTGTAAGACTGAAGCTCCCTGAGGCTAAGAGTATAATATTTCTGCATTGTTACTATTACCCAGCACAGTGTCAGCCATAGTACATGCTAATTGTGTGTAATTGTGTTTTGTTGTCAAAATTCTAAGAAATAGATTAGCCTTAGCTGTCTTTTGACACAAGAATTTTTGTTTGTATTTCAGCATTATTTTTTCCCCCACTTTGCTTTGGAATACTGATTTTTCTCTCTTTGGCAGAACACCTAACATTTCTATTAGTCTTTTAAATTCCAAGATAATTGCATCTTCTTTATAAAGCCTTCTTGATCTTTTTGAAATGGGACTTGTCATTCTCTTTTTCACTCCCCCCTTCTTTCTCTCTTCCTTTCATTATAATGTCTATTATTATGTCATGTTATAGTTACCGTCTTTCCTTAGCCTAGGAATCCTTGAAAGAACAGGAAAGGTGCAGTGGCGGCTTTCTTTCTCATCTTAATCAGCATCAAGGATGGCTTCTGGAACTTAGTAGCTGCTCAGTAAATACTTGAGGTGGATAATTCATAAAGACCAGCTAAAAATAGACTTCAGTTGAATGGTGAAGCATTTACTTAACTATTGTCTTTAAATTACCCTAACTTGGTTTTTGGTTTTCTGCTATTCCTTCCTTTATGACAGTTAGTCCTCTGGGCTGCTGTTTTTCAGCAGTGTGAATATTTGAGGAGATACTGTAACATCCCAGTATTGCTATTAGCATTTTCTTTATTTTTATTTTTGACAGTTTCGTTGTATGCAGTGTATTGTGTTTTTATTCCCTTTTCCGAGTACTTTTTCTTATTGCTGTTCCCACATCTATACACACACACACACACACAAACACACACTGTGTGCATATTCATGCGGGTGTGAGTGTTGTGGCCAGAGAACAGCCTTGAATGTTGTTCCTCAGGCACCATTGAAGATAGGGCCTCATTGATATGGAACTCTCCACTATGGTTAGGCTAGCTGCTCAGTGAGCCCCAGAGAGCTCTGCTTCCCCCCACTCTGAGATTACACGCTCTCTGGGGCTAATATATATATTAGCCTTATATAATATATATATATAACCTTTACAGTAAGAAATAAAAAAAACCTTAATCTTCTCAAAAATGCTTCCAAGGAACAGATGTTGAAGACAATGTGTAAACTAAATAAAATCTTGAGAGTATATCTGAAAATCATAACAGTTTCAGTAGAAAGATGGATACTGTGGTAGTTTAAATGAGAAAGACCCTATAAGTTCATATGCTTGAATGCTTGGTCTGGAGTGAATACAACTATCTGGGAAGGATTAGGAGGCATGGCCTTGTTGGAGGTGTGTCACTGGGGGTGGATTCTGAGGTTATAAAAGCCCATGCCTTTCCTAGTTAGTCCTTTCTCCTCTGTCCCCGTCAACCGTAAGCAATCCCCCCAAAAAGTCTTTGTTCTGTAAGTTGTGTGTTGGTCATGGTGTCTCTTTTCATAGCAGTAGAAAAGCAACTAAGACATATGGTTACTTGCAAAAAAAATATTTTAAGAAATAGAAAGATATTAAAGATAACCTTTCGTGGTGACTGAAGGACTTTAGGCACTGAAAGATAATCTGTAAGCCCCAATTCAGTTTCCTTCTTCATGTAAATTGTATATGTGGCTTAATGTGGCATTTTGGGACCCTCAGGCACTGAATACCACACATCTTCAAGGTTCTCTTGAGGTTGCTGAGTGAGAACCACCTTCTATTGGGAATTGATTTGTTATCTTAGAAAAATGATGGTTAGTGCATGCTTGCTCTGCTGACCCACCCTTGCCTGCTAGGTGAATTTCATGTCATATGTCAGTGGATTAGCAAACAAATGTTAGGACTTTACTGCCCTATTGAGAATTTAGAAATTCAGAAGAGTATGAGATTCAGTCTTCTTGGAAGATAATTTTGTCTTCTACTTTCAGTCAAAATTTGAAATAAGCATTTCTCATAAACTTTAATAATTTAGCCTTAAGAAAACTTGAGGGGCATCAAAATTCATTTGTTTGAATGTTCATTTACAGTACCATCGTGGGTAAAATATTGGCTAAGATAAATACAAATTTAAAACCAGAAAACCAGCTAACCACAAACAAAAATATTCCACCTACTATAAAGTTGTTCATAGAGAAATAGTTAAATACTATATGCTGATTGAAAAATAATTGTTTTAGTAGTTTGTACCTCTTCACTCTAAAAAGAAACAATTTTAGTTTTTCAATGCTAATCATCAAACTCTGGCCTACTACACAAGCAAAAACTTTAGCACTGAACTGTATCAGAATCATCTGTGTGTCTGTGTTTGTGCACATGTACACACATTGCACATGTCACAATCAGAAGTCAGAGGACAACCTTGGGTGTTGGTCCTGGCCTTCTACCTTGTTTAAGAGTACCTCTTGTTTGCCACTACACAAGCCAGGCTAGCTGTCCTACAAGTTTCTGGGATTCAGGCCTTCTCCTCCCATCCCACATTAGGAATGCTGGCACTCTCCTGCTGCACCTAGCTTTATATGCGTTCTAGAGATTCAAACTTAGGTTCTCCTGTTTACATTTCAAACAGCCCCAGAGCTATCTCCCCAGCACTAGTCTTTGTTTAGTAGTGAGGAAAGCAAGTAAAGAAAAAGGGAGGTATGGGAGCTGATATTACTACACTTAGGTACTAGTAATCTGTCTTGAAATACAGCCGTTATTATATAGGCTAGGACACTGAACTAACTCTTGAGGAAGAGAGAATATTAAACTACAGAATAAGTTAAAGCCAAAACTTAGAAATAAATATATTTATGCTAGAACCCTACATGGTAAAATTTGAGATTGAGAATTCTATGTCTCTTTTTCTAATACCTTTAAGTATTGACTTATTTATTTGCTATTTTCCTCTGTGTGTCGTGTGTAAGTATGGATGTTTGTGCCCATCTGTACATATTTGTATAAAAGTTTGAGGTTGATAGCATGCACACTCCTCAATTCTCCACCTTATCTTTTGAGACAGTCTTTCATTGACTGTGGAACTTGTTGATTTGACTAGACTAATCAGTCAGTCAATAAGCCTGAGGGATCCTCCTTTGCCTCTTCCTCCCCTGTGCTGGGATTACAAGTGATCTTACTGTACCTCGCTTTTTCTAAAGTGTGCTTTCTGAGGGACAGAAGTCATATCCTTAAGGGCAAGCACTTGTAACTTAGCCATCTCTTTAAATGTTTCTTGTTGCTGTGATAAAAATTCTCAGGCAAAAGCAAATCAGGAGAGATGGAGCTCATTTTGGCTCACGGTTCCAGGGTATAGTCTATCACAGCAGGAAAACTAGAATTAGGAGCTTGGAAAAGCTGGCATATTGCACTTACAATCAGGAAGCAGAGAGCAATGAATGCATTCTGTTGCTTATCTCTTTTTCTCCAGTTACATAGTCCAGGATCCCAACCAAACACTTGCATCATCCATAGTGGGAAGGGATTCACACCTCAACCAAGGCATTGAAGATAATCCCTGACATGCATGCCCAGATGCCCATCTAGCACTGACTTCTATTTTCTCTTTGAGGAATTCTTGACTCAACTAACAAGGAAAAATTACTATATTCACATGTCTAGAAGCATTCTATGAAGACTACAGAACCTAGAAACCAGTTAGTAAATATCCCATTTGGAAGACATTGTAGAGAGGACATAACACCTGGAGAACTTTGTCCAAAAGGATATTCATTAGATTCTGAGTTTGTATCCACTTAATATCTTTCATCCTTTCAGTTTCTGTTTTAATAAAGGTGTACTTAATAAAGATTTCTTATGTGTAGAAACAAAAACTAATTTAGTGCAGTTGGCATAAATTGAGTTGGGAGCAAGAATGATTACTTCCTGCACAGTTATCCAAGTTAGGGTGTCTATTGCTGTGAAGAGAATGGGTAACTGGGTAAATTACCCTTTATTTCTTCCACTCTCTGGACCACTTCTTCCTAGAACATCTCTTTCCTTCTTTTATTTATTTAGAGTTTTTGTTGTTTTGTTTGATGACCTACTGAGTTTAATTACTTTCTTGAGCATTGATGTAGGGAGGGTTATTTGCTGTAGCTCAGCCAACTTACCAGTGGCTGTCTAACTGAAGAAAGATGATTTTCCTCCAGCAGCCATCAACTGCCAGTAGTTCTTCAGAGAGGAGTGGAGCTTCCTGAGCCCCTCCCCAAGCTGTACTCGAGTGTGGATGGCTCCATCTTGTGCAGGAAACTGCAGCTTCCGTGAGGTCATGAGTGCAATAGCTATGTCATGTTCAGAAGACAGTCTTTCACAACATTTCTCCCCATCCTTGGGCTATTACATTCTTTCTATTTTTTTTTCAAAGTTCTCTCAGCCTTGAGGAGTTGGGAGTAGGGAATACTGATATAGATGTACCAGGACTAAACATTTCACAGTCATTTATTCTCAGAACTTTAGCTAGTTGTTTGTCTCTGAATTAACCACTACTCACAGCAAAAAGAATCTTCTCTGACCAGGGCTGAGAGCAGCACTGATGTAAATATTTAGAAGGCATTTGACCATGTGTCTGATTAGCAAAACTACAGTAGTAAGTACCTCCTAGGGCTTATGATCTCCCCAGACATGAATTCCTTCCTGTAATATGGCCTCAAATACAATCTGAAAGCAGTTGATAACCTTCAAGGGTCTGACACTATTGTATTAGTGGGCACATTTTCCTGGAAGATCACTGTTATCATACACAGACTACTACTGGGTAAAACCATTGATAATTTTCTCTCACAGTGGCCTTATACCAAAAGCTAGCCAGCAAGGAGGAAGCTTCTAGCTCAGTTCCAACTTGATTTTTCTATATTCTACACTCAAAAGTATATGGCGTCTTTAGCAAAAGAATCTTACCATCTAGTTTGGCAATGCTTGTGTTGTTTTTAGGGCCTCTGAGTCCTCATTGACCATAACAGCTCATGAAGAGGTATCCTTGCCCTGGACTTGGGATTTTGTTAATAAATGGCTTCTGGAAGCAGTTTTATCTGTCTACTCTTGTAGAGTGAATTTATAAAGACCCCCTTTAAAAATTTTGTCTGGTGTCCTTCTAACCTTTCACATTTGTAAATAATTTTTCTTTCCTCTGACCTTACCTAGATCTTTTTATGACTCTTGTACTTTTCTACCTTATTATGAAATTACATGTGACTATTTTTTTTAAATAAAGCTTATATTCTACACTAGAAATTCTTCCTAGGCTTTTGTAGGGTACATAACTTATTTTGTGTTTTTCATGATACTAATACAATACCTTCTACATAGTGTAGAGGCTCATTAAATATTTTCTGATCAAATTATTTTGAGATTTACGTGGGAAAAAGTTAGTGAACTTCAAATGTAATTATTCTCCCCATGAAATATTTTTTTCCTGACCAAAAATAAACAGAAGCCATAAAGGTGATATCTAATGACTGAAGTTAGGAAAACTGTACTGAAGACAGCATTAACACTTGTCAGCTAGTTAGTGGGGATGTAGATAGGAAATGCAGTTTGACTTCATCCTGTGCTTGAAGGGGAACCACTGAAGTATTTTAAGAGGAAATCATTTGATCAAACTTGTTTTTAGATAAGTTATACAGTGAAGAAACTAGCTATAGATGATAAAACTAAAAGTCAGGAACCCAGCTAGGCAATTGAAAAAGAAGAGATTCTAAGTTCCTAGGACAAAGACAGTATAGTAGGATAGAAGAGAATATCTTTAAGAAACAGGTAAAATATTAACAGACTTCTTGGTATCTTACTTCATGGTGGGGTGAAGCAGAGACAAGTTTCTTGACTGTGTTTTGCAGACTATATGAAGTGTTGACATTTGAGTAAGAGAATCAGCAGTAATGTCCATGGCTAAAGTGGGTTTTGAACATAATGAGCTTGAATTGTGTGTAAAACAGTCTAAGATGTCTGATAGTCAACTGTATTTCTCTGAAGGCTTAGAGTCATCAGCATGTGGATTCAAAGTAGGAGTAGCTAGTAATTGAGGTAAGAGAGCATGAAAAGTAGTTTTAAGTCAATCAGCCAGTCTCCCACCATCCTCTCCTCCCCCTCTTTTGTCCCCACTGGCCTAGAAGATGATTTACTTATAGTTTTTTTCTTCTAATTATCTACATACATTTTCTTTCAACCTAAGTCATGAGAAGGAAAAAAATCAAAGCAGTATAAAATTGATGAACACCATAAACTAAATGATACTAAGGTTTCACCAATGTCAGCATCTTGAAAGATTAAAGATAAGGGTTGAAAAAGTATTCCAGATTCAAGGAGACTAAAAGACACATAACAAATAAATGCAACTGGATCCTTGATTGGTTGATCTTGAGTTATCCTTCTAGACTACAGTATTGGGACAGATGGGAAAATTTGAATGTGAACCGTATATTGGAAAAAATGTCAGTTAAATTTAGTGTGTATAGCGATACTTTATGTTTTATAAATAAAGCTTGCCTGAAGATCGTAAGATAAAACTAAGTCACTAGAGGCCAGGCAATGATGTTACAAACCTTTAATCCCAGGATTTGGGGGACAGAGGCAGATGGATCTCTGAGCTCAAGGCCACCCACACTTGGACTACACACAATCAATGCAGAAACATCTAGGTGGTGGCGGCCGGTTTGCCTTTAATCTCAGGAGTAAGGAGTCACACGCCTTTAATCCCAGCACTAGAGAGGAATATAAAACGGGATGAGACAAGAACTCGTTCTCTTTCAGTCTGAGGATTTCTTAGAGGTAAGAGCTCTCTAGTGGCTTGGCTGCTTTGCCTTCCTGATCTTCAGATTGAATCCCAATATCTGTCGCTAGGTCTTTATTATTTGTGCTACAAGTGTGATCATTTATTGTTACATAGGAGAGAATGACCGCTTTCTTAGGATAAGGTGCCATGATATAATCACTCGAGGGTGTATATCTTGAGTGTATATTATTGTCCAGGCTAGGCTGAAACTTCTGTACTCAAGTGATTCTGCTATGTCAACTTTCCAAGAGCTGGAACTACAGGCACCTGGCATTGCATCCAGCCAAATTTTCTTAATAACTATAGTTGAGTATTAGAAATTAAATAGGATTCTATTTACTGTGTGTTGGACTCTTCTGAATTGACTACAGACCATGCAACATTCACTGTAAAAGCAGTGTCATATCATGGGGTTCTTGTCTCTTCAGATAAACCTACTTAGTATATGGGCCAGAATTATTGTTATCTAGTATTGATAAACCCTGTTTTAGTCAGACTACTCTAAGTTAACCCTACAATGTCACAGACTGAGGAATAGATGAGCTTCACTTAGTATCTCAAAAAGCCACACTGATGGAGTTTCTGACAATTTGTCCAACTGGGCATCTGGAGCATTAGGATGTACGGGGAAATAAACAGTTCGTGGGTCTGCCTTTAACTTTTAAATATTTTAGCCTCAGAATGACAGATCACTTCCACCCACAACCCATCAATCAAAATATGTTACATGCCTGTACTGATAGGATTCTAAGTCATATTGGAAATTACACATGACTATTTGATAACAATAAATATCTCTATCATCTCTTGTAGTTCATTTCAAGAAGTTGCATAGATTCTTTAAATCTGTCAGTAGTAGTCATTGATACTATAATATTTTAACTATAATAAAGTTTTGTCATAAAAGTTTTATGTTATGGTACAGTTTACCACATAGGTATTGACTTTTCTCACAACCCATTTTTATTCGTGATCTTAAAAACAAACGTACATTGAATTTGTGGGAAACTTTATTATTTATTAAGTACAGAATAAAAAAATCTATGGTATCCAATTCTTCATCCTTATTTCTAGCAGAAAAATATGTTTAAAACAATTATACTTAGCTGTTGTCATTTTGTTTGGTAGCTATCACTTCTTTTTCTTTTCTTTTCTTTTTTTTTGAGATAGGGTTTCACTGTGCAAGCCCCAGCTGCTGCTGGCCTGGAACTCACTGTGTAGCCCAGGCTAGCCTCAAAGTCACAAGCAATCTCCTGCCACTGCCTCCTGAGTGCTGGAATTAAAGGTGTGTGTTGTTTCTTCAAATTTACTTTATCTGGATTTGAAGTTCCTAATAAAAGTAGTTTGGCACAATTCCTCTTTTTACAAGTTCATTTAAGTGTTTCATTTGTTTTTCAGGCAGAAGGTACTCTAAATTTACTAAATTTCTGCTGTAGTTGGAAAGATACAGCTTTTCTGAAACTTGTTTTAAAAAAATAGAAGATTTAAATGATTCTTGCTGAGTCGGAATCAAGACTTGATTACTGAACTAAGTCTGTATTGTCACTACTTTCTCAGTTTTGTAGCTCTTTTAAAAAGTAGCCAGAATCTCTATCTTCATTTAGGTAAAGGAGATTAGTGTATCATAAAAGTCAGATTCTGTAGTTCTTAAAGTTATTTAATGAAATGAAAATGTTTCCTTTCCAAAGTGAATGTGGATAACAGAATTGATTGGTACTTTAAAACTTCAGTTTTAATTTGATAAGTAATAATTTAATAAAGTAAAACAAGTGGCTAGTCATTTATTTTTCAAGAAACTTTTTCTTAATATGGTCCTTAAAATATTGTCAGTTTCTATGGCTGCCCATATTCCCATTAATCTTTTTCTATAATGTGCTTGGATTTTAAACTCGTGTGTGTGTGTGTGTGTGTGAGAGAGAGAGAGAGAGGTGTGTGCATGCTCACTTTATGTGTGCATGTACGTGTGGATACCCAAAGTCATTGTCAAGTTCTTCCTTCTATAATTTTCCACCTACTCCTTTTGAGATCCCTTCGTTTTGTTGGTGGTGGCGGTGGTAGTTTTTTGAGGGTTTTGTTGTTTTCTTGGGTTTTTCGTGGACCCTCAAGCTACAAGAATCCTGTCTCTGCCTCCTCATATCTAGGGCTACAGGTGTATATACAACCTTGTTTGACTTTTAACCGTTGTATTGGGGATTAGGACCCAGGCCTTCATGTGTGGCAGGCACTTTATCAACTGAACCATCCCCCGGCCTTGAATTTTTGACTCATTTTTTAAATTTGGATTTTCATTGATTTCTTTACTCTTGTCACCTGTTATAAAAAAATCTTGCTATTCATAGTGTAGGTAAGATTCATCAGAAATGAACCAATTTAGGAATATATTCCTAAAAGTAATGTTTGATCCATAAGAGCTGTGTATAAAACTAAACAGGTTGTTTTGTTTGGCCGTCATCAAGTATTGTACTTCTGATCTATTATATAAACATCAGCCACAGTAGATGACTGCCTTCTGTAGTGTCACTGTCATTGTGACCAGTAGTTAGCATTACTGCAACACTTAGGTTTTAACTTTTCAGCTTTATCATTTTTTGGCATCAGGCAAGTAACAGTTTCTTTGAGGTTCACTCATTTTATTCATGTATCACCTTATTTAACAAATAGTTATTATATTAAGATTTAATGTGCTATAGCAATTTTGTTGATACCGGTAAATACCAAATACAAACCCCTGTAAAATTGATTACCTTTCTTTATCTTGCCTTTGGTAATGGGAATTTTAAACTATGACTAATAATGAGACAGTACATTTGTAGAAGATTTGAATTCCTATTTTCACCCATCTTTAAGTCCTCTAGGTACTTTCCGACAATATCTATAGATAAAGTTAAAGGGAAGTACATTTTAAGTATAAGATTTGTTGTAACCAATTTTAAAACTCACTTCTTATGAGACAAGGTTTTTACTTTTTAAATTTTTCATTACTAACTTGCACACATCTATTGGATCATTTTTCTAGTAACTAGAATAATCTTTGAATGTTGTATATTGTTAACAATTTTTATCAAGACTTTTTTTAATGAAAATTGCCCAGCTTCTTACTTTTTCCTTCATTTTCCTCTCTGTAACCTGAAAATAGATGAAATTTACTTATATTGATTTGTATTTTAGGGTGTTCTGATAAATACTCCTGAAATTCTACAAACAGAAGAGCTTTTATTGCATCTGTTGAAGTTAATTTTTTTAATTATGGAAGGGGGGATTGGGTATGATATGCTTGCCACAATGCACATGTGGATGTTGGAGACAGTTTTGTGGAGTTGATTCTCTCCTTCTACCTTCCAGGTTGCCAGGCTTGCACAACAAGCATCTTTACCTACTGAACTACCTCAGTGGCCTTAAAAGTCAGTTTTTATTTATTTGACTTTCTGTGTAGGGTCCGTATTCTTAAACATCAACTGATAGACTCCAATAAGTTTCTTAAAGGTATTATGTATTAATAAATCGTAAGACCCACTTAACCCTGCCAGACTAGGTTCACTTTTGTAGGAAGTCCATATAGTTGTACATGTACTGCGAATCAAGTCCTGGAAAGCTTTAGCCTTACAATGGGGTAGGACAAAATCCAGTTTGAATGTTTTACTGGTGATTAATTTTCATTCTAAAATAATTCCTAATAAAGGTGGTTAAGAATTGTTTACAAGTTTCAAAGTAGTTTTCTGAATTGTCCTGTAGGTGGCACCATTATAATTTGCCCACTCATGTACTTTGCTATGTACAAAGATCTACTCTTGTTCCATCTTTAGATCTTTTTTGTTGTTAGTGATTGCTTATGTATGGTCTATTCACTCTCAACATTTATTGTTGCCTGGTAATGATTGTTCAAGTGATGAATTAAACTAGGCCAGGTAGTAGAGTGTAGTGAATGGGGAAAGCAGGCCTGCTTTTTGTCTTGCCCGGCTCCCGCACGGCTAGCTTGTACCCCGAAATAACAACTCACAAATTGTATTAATTTAAGCACTGCCTGGCCCATTATATC
>LOJH01015486.1:4730-22962 GCA_001685095.1 Ellobius talpinus | reverse complement strand
TGAAATAGAAACAATAAAGAAAACACAAGCCAAAGGAATTATAGAAACAGAAATTATAAGAAAAAGATCAGGAACCACAAACACAAGCATGAGCAGCAGAATACAAGAGACAGAATCTCAAGCACTGAAGATTCAATAGAGGAAATAGACTCATCAGTTAAAGAAAACATTAAATCTAACAAAAGCTTAACCCAAAATATTCAGGAAATATGGGACACCATTAAAAGGCCAAATCTCAGAATAACAGGTATAGAAGAAGGAGAAGAAGTTCAACTCAAAGGCACAGAAAATTTATTTAACAAAATCATAGAAGAAAACTTTTCCTGCATAAAGAAAGATATGCCTATGAAGATTCAAGAAGCTTACAGAACACCAAATAGTCTGGATCTGAAAAAAAAAGTCCTCTCGCCACATAATAACCAAAACACTAAATATACAGAGTAAAGAAAGAATGTTAAGAGCTGCAAAGGAAAAAGGCAGACCTACCTATAATAATTATACCTGACTTCTCATTGGAGATGTGATGAAAGCCAGAAGATCATGGTCAAGCATGATACAGACATTAAGAGACCATGGATGCCAGCACAGACTACTATACCCAGCAAAACTGTCAATCACTATAGGCATGGGACACCACACTCAACTTAGACACAAACTTACTACTAGTGACCCAAACTGAGTCAAAAAATATGGCTTTCCAAGTCCCTGTTGCATCCACAGGGCATCAGATAAAGTAGCCTTGGGGATATAATCAGTTTTAAGCTCAGTGGCAACCAATGACAAATTGTAACATATAAATAAGTTAGCAACACCCTGGGTTGTATCATGGTCTAAGGTTCAATAGAGAGTGAAGGCCTTGTTCTATCCATTATAACAAACTTAATATTAAAAAATATTACATTAAGTTTTGGGTGAGTAACTGAACTGTAGAGTAGGTGAGAATTAGACCCCAGCAGGAAGAAACTAGTATCCTTTCTATCTCTAAGCTCCCTAAAGAGAATGCTCATGTTCCACTGTCTCAAAATCATTGGCACCTGCCTCCATTCCTGATATGACCATCAAGAATATTGTCAAAGGAAATGATGTTATTTACTGACAAGGCTTGGCTCGATATCAAATAAGTAATGTAAAATATAAGTATAACAATGGTCTTTTAGCCTAAAGATTAGAAGACAGGGAAGCAGGAAGAGGGTTACTGAGATGGATCCATTGGGGGACCCAAAATCCCTGCCATATTCTTTGCTTTCCTCAAGCAGCAGAGCTATATTCCCCAGCCCCTGAATCAAGACTGAATCTGGGGCCATGTTGACCAACAAAGTGAAGGAATAGTTGCCAGTCCTAAGCCTATTTGTTTAAAAAAAAAACCTGGAAATAGTCACTCTCTATTACCCAAAAGCCATCCACCATGTTATAAGAAAGCCCAAGAATCTACCAGGGCAGGGTCACAGTTGGTAGAACTGAAACACCGAGTATACTAACCAAGCTGATATCTTCTGCCAAATGGTAGAGGCCACTCGGCCTGTGAAAAAGGCTTAAAATCATCCCTTAGCTAAACAGCCACTCCACTTTATCCACCGAATCTTGTGTGAAACTGTTAACAGAAAGTTACTGTTGTGGTGTAAAGGAACACCAAGTCCATCCCCATGGGGAAGTCCCTTGGAAGTAGGACTGTGAGTCCAAACACTATAAGAAGTCACCTTTTCTACTGAGTTGTCTATAAAATGTTTAGTAAAGAAGCCACTGGTGTGGTGCAAAGTCACTACATCCCAAAGTGGGCTGTGATGCAGCAGGAGACAGCTTAAACAGTAACCACCTAAGACAGAAGAAGGGTCTCCATTAGCACCTTCCCTGGAATTATAATCAGAAGAAATGTGCAAAGTTAGGACCAAGGTGTAGTTGCAGAAGTTTATTTCAAGATTAAAACCTTCCACCTCAAAGAAAAGCTTAAGAAAGATGGAGTAAAATAAGAGAAAGACCCAGGGATAAAGTATTCCCGCCTATAGGAAGCTCAGGAAGTGTACAACTCAAAGGCTTCAGGAAGTACCTGCAACTGACCAGATTCACTAGGTTCTTCATGCTAAGCACATCAATATAGTGAAGACAGCTGAGAAACACTCTCAGACTGGCTGAGCTGCTTAGAAACAGCAGAAATCAGCTAAGCTGCCTGAAAGTGGCTCAGATCAACTGTACTGGCTGGTTTTGTGTCAACTTGGTACAAGCTAGAGTCTTCAGAGAGGAAGGAGCTTCCGTTGAGAAAATGCCTCCACAAGATCCAGCTGTGAGGCATTTTCTCAATGGGTGATCAATAGGGAAGAACCGAAGCCATGGTGGGTGGTGCCATCCCTGGGCTCGGGGGGCTGGGTTCCTTAATAATGTAGCCTGAGCAAGCCAGACACAATCATGTTTGAGTGCTTGTCCTGACTTCCTTCCGTGATGAACAACAATGTGGAAGTATAAAAACCAAATAACCCCTTTCCTCTCCGACTTGCCTTTTGGTCCTGGTCTTTCATCACAGCAATGGAAACCCTAACTAAGACACCAACTGAGTAACCTAGAAAAGACACTCTGCCTACAGGTTGTATAGTGTGCACTAGGATCCCAGCTTTCATAAGATGTCACCTTTGTTGGGGTGGGCTATGGTGATGTTGTCTTCGAGTCATTTCTGTTCCTTTAAGTAATTCCTCACCCATCGCCCTCATTGGTTTTTATCTCCTTGTCAACTTGACACAAGCCAGTGTTATCTGAGATGAAAGACCTACAACTGAGAAAATGCTTCCAGACGATTGGCCTCTAGGCAAGCCTGTGGGGGCACGTTCTTGATCCTAAGATGAAATAAACCTTTGCTCCTCAAGTCTCTTTAGGTCAGTGTTTTATAATAATAGAAACCCTAAGATATCCATATTTCTGTAAATAACTCCAGTAAAATTCATTGGTTCATAAAGTTGGGCTTTGGTAGTATCGTAATTATGGAAACCTAAGTTGTTAACACATGAAAATCTAGAAGAAAGGTTCATTCATCTGATATGAATAACCTAAAGTTTTAAATTTGTTTCTACCCCAAGATTTGCTGATAAATAGACAACATAATTACCAACTGAATATAAAGGTGCTCAAGAGGGAAAAACAGATTCACAGAGAGATGGATGGATGGGTGGGTGGATAAACAATACATTCAGACACCAAATACCTAGCACTGCCTGTCTGCAGACAGATTAAGCTGGATCCCATACAAAAGAAATAAAAATGCATTTGCGTCTCCAAGAATCTGCCAACCACTTATCTTGAATGGCCAGATAGATGGTGCATCTTTATGCTTATAAAAGTAATTTTCTAAGAAAAAATGAGAAATCCGTATGAAAATCCCCTCATTTGTTCTGACTGACTGACTCTGAGAAGAGGTCACCGTGGCCTTGCCTCTTGAGGAATCTGATACATTTAATACAGCACTATTCTGTCAGGGAGCCACAGACCAGTCCAAGAGGAGGACTTGCACAATAGAGGTGCAGGGATGAGCTAGAGTCCTCATTCCCCACTGCCTTTCCTCCCAGCTCCTTTTTATTCCCATATTGTGTGTCCCATGCCTTGTGCCTCTTTTCTGAACCCATGGCCAGGCAACACCATCTTCTAGGATTTCACATGGATGGAGTTGCATCATAGGTGTTTTTCTTGTGTGTGTTGGGATTTCTTCACTCAGTGTTGTGATTGTGAAAGCCACACATACTGTTGCCGTCAGCAGCATGCTCCTCAGAGCGAGATGTTTCTGCAGGCCTCTGGCCAATACACACTGTCGTCTCAGTAACACGACTCTTCATGCCCAAGGGTCTGTTTAAATAGACTTCCCAGCCCGTCCAACACAATATATTCCTAACTTTAAGAGTGAGACTCTGAGTTCTAAGGAGTGGCTTGCACATTTTCATCACCAGAAATTTGATTTTAAAATGTACATTTGATATCCCAACCTAATACACAGAATAGATCTAAAACTGTATTTATTTTCCTATATACCTTGCATCCCAGTATTATCTACTTTGCTTGAGTTTTCAAATTGTGGGTGAGAACCTACCCACTAATTTGAGTTTATCGTACGTGAGTGCCAAGAGAGACTGTTTACAATCAAAGGACCTTAATCATATATCAACATTTTCAGGGGTTGTGGCAGAGGCCCAGAGCCCCCAAAATGTGCCACCAACATTAGAGACAAAAATCTTACCCCCAAAACGTATAAATAATGCTGACACTTTCTAAGAATGAAACTAGAATTCTTACATAATGGATAGGATAAGATAAACCAAACTACATTGAAGGAAATCTGGAGCTGCAAGGATTTCAAATAAAGTTGTGTCCTACTATATGAGTCTTACAAGGTTCTGATTTGTCACGATTTGGATGACCCCAAGATGCCCATATATTTGAATACCTGGTCCCTAGCTTGGGCACTGTTCTCTAAGGCTGGACAACTTTGGGGAGTTGGCCACTGGGGGTGGCCAACCTTAGTTTATAGCAAACCAACCTCCTGGCCTCTCTCTTTTTCCTGTCCTGGTAGAGATACGATCGAGCTGTTAGCACACACTCCTGCACCACAGAACTCCCTTTGCCTTTCTGTCCTTGATGACAGACTGTGTGCCTCAAAACCACAAGCCAAAATGAGTCTCCCTTAAGTTGATGTTTGTCAAGCCTTTGGTCACAGTGCCAAGATAATAATATATAATTCTACTATGAAAATTTGAAAATGATGGTTTCCTATTGCTTTACCTGAAAAGAATATCCCCTTAATAGCAGACTAACAGACACTAATGACATCAGGGTTCTGTAAGTTGGAAGTCAAGAAATAAGAACTAAGCAGGTGTGGTTACATGCCTGTAGTCCCAGTCCTAATGAGTGACAGCAGGAGGGTCATGAGTTTAAGAGACCGTCCTAGGCTATCTAGAGTTCCAAGTCAAGCAGGACAATGAGCCTGCCTCAAAAGGGGAAAAAGACCTTATAGCTGAAAGAAAGGTGATGTCAACTCTCCAACACATCATCACGTCTCCTTGGCAACTGAAAACCAAAAGGGAAGTTGTGCCTAAGACACTCTGAGCTTAGTGATCCCCACCCACTTCTCTTCATCTACTTCCTCTAAGCAATAGAGAATATAGACATTTGCTTCCCTTCTGTGTCTTCCTAAGGAGGCAAGAACACACTGTCCAGCTAATTTAAACATCTCATCTACTTACCGTCTATATCTCTCATTGTAACTAATAGACAGGGGTCTTGATTAATACACACCAGTCTCATGGGTTTGATAACATGATCCTTTCTGTGCTGGATCATGAAAAGCCAAGGTTGTGGAAGCAGTGAAGCGACCCTGGAGTCAGACAGCACTTACAGAGTGATGGCACTCTGGAGAGCTGGCATGGGCAGCCCGCCAGCCTGTCTCAAAGAAATCCCTCTCTCAACTCTACGGCTCTGCTTGTGACAACTTACTCCAAGATTAGTAAGTGACAAACAAAATGGCAATGCATTGGCTTCTGAGAGGGACACGTTGGCTGGGTATTTCTCTAGTGAGCTAGATTGAAGGACTGTTATTGAGGCTATTGATTAACTTTTAAAAGATTACACAATGTTTGTCATACAGCCTGATAGCTGGCATACCTCATATTTCTGACCAATTTTAGGGCTTAATTTTTTGTTGCTTGCTTTGATGTCATTTACTCACACCACACATGCTGGGTAGCACCCACATTCAATGATCACAAACCTGGTAAAGATTCAACATTCAGGAGCTGTACATCCAGAGAGAACAAGAAATTGCAAATCACTGTTAGGAACAGTGCTCTGTATAACATAAAGTCAGACCAACTCAGCTGGGGCAATGCTACACACATTCAGTCTCAGTTCTTGGGGAAGATGAGGCAGGAGGATCATGTGGAGCCCCAGAGACTGAGACTAGCAAGACTCCCTTGTCAAATAAGACAAATAAAAGCTTTCAAAACAAGGACAATGGTGAAAGATTTCATGGAGCCGTGGAGTTCACTGGAGGAAGGCTGTGAGGAGCAGCAGAAGGTCACAGAGCAGACTGGTGGAGAATGGCCGATCCAGAAGAGCACACAGGCACCTGGATTATCTAAACAGTCATAGCAGCTCTAATAAGACATATTTGTCTTTAAATACTTGCTTTAATTTTAAGTAGAATAGCAGTGTCATCAGATTTGCAGTTTCCCATAACCCTCCAGGAAAAGGTGCCTTGAATGAAGAGGTAAATTAATGTACTAGAGACAGAGTCCAGTGAGGTTATTTAACCTTGAACATAGGATACTTGCAGGGGTGGGGGCTGCTTAGAAGTTAACATGGGAAACAGCGAGCTGTGTTTCATTTATTCATCTTGCTTGTATTGTGCTCTTGTGTTTCCTAACAAAACTAAAGTTACAACTGATATGAACTCTTGCCTCAGGACACACAAATGTTTCTGATGATAATAGGGAAATCTTTTTTACTTAAAAAAATATTTATAGCTCATTTTTAAGCATGTGATTTGTTCATTTTATATAATCGTAAGACAACTGCTTTTGTAAAGGGACTGGTTCGAAGTGCTGATGCCTAGCAACTTCACGCTGTGTTTGCTAAACCATGCCTAAGATGATCACTCTGCTTGGGTGTCCAGTTCTATTGAAGGCTTTTAAGGTCCAGCCTTAAAAGTCTTCACACGGGTTTCAAAAGAGACACTACAATAAGTGAAAGAACTAAAGTCTGAGGGCTGTAGAAAAAGAAACTTCTCACAACATGTTCTTTCTATTTACATGCTCTTTATTGCTCTGTTTCTACTCTGATAGCCCTGGCCTACTTCTAATGCCTTCTAGCTTCTTCTTCCTTAGTCTAGTCTCCCAAAAGTCTCTCTTCCCACAGAGGCTTGAAGCAAAAAAAGGAGTTACAAGAACAGCCCTCATTGGTCAAAAGCACATCCCTAGGCTTAGCAATAAGGGCAGAGCCATTGCCACGGCAACGTAAGGATCCAAGGTTACAGAGGTGAGACTGAGACCAGAGAGCAGTGGGTGCAGTGAGATAAGCTTTGGAAACACAGGTCTTTAGTCCATAGCCTGGCAAGCAATAGGCATGCTTTAAGGTTAATGTGAGGTTAGCTTGGGACAGACAGCACTTTCCTATCTGCTGGCAGAGTGAATCCAAGACTCCCTTGTTCTCTATCTTTCTGAAAGCTAAGACTCAACAACTTTAGACATCACTATCATTCTTGTCCTTGGGTGTCTGTGAAGGTCTCCATAGAAGTCTCTTTGCCTGGACACTACCACTGACCAACTGTCTGCCGAGGAAGATAATTACAGGAGAGCAGACTTCTAAGTTTATATAAGGAGCTGGTTGAGAGAGTAAGGGTATTGACTGTGATTACTTTCTTGCTAGAATCACGCCATTGCTGGCAAAGCGATTCAATACACCAATGCATAGGGGGAGAAACTGTGCCCAGTAAACAATAAACACACTGTAAAGCTGCGGGAGGAACCCCCAAGCTGTAATGTGAGGGAAAGAGCTCTTCACACAAGAAATCTGTAATGAGGACAGCTAACACTTTCAAAAGGCAGCATTCCTTATCGCCCTGCGAGATAAGGTATCTCCATCAGCTGGGCACCTCCAGTAACAGTGTCCCTTATCACCTTGCTAAATAAGGTCCATGAGATATGCATCTCTAACAGGTTGACCCTGAAGGGCTTGCTGAGCCCTCACTGCATAATTCTGTGGTCTGTAGCACACTTTCCACTTATTCCTGGACTAGGAAATCCCTGAAGCACTTCCAGGTGGCTACTGACAACACCTGGGTCCAGGATCCTATACCAGTGAGGAACAAGGCTGTCTAAGTCAGGACTGTGTGCAGATTCAGGGTGTCATTCAGCTTACATCACACAACACAGGAAGGTCTGGGTGTGTAAGCAACAGGGAAGACATAGGGCCAGTAGTCAAAAGCAACAACCAGAGATCAGAGAGAGGGACATTTGACAACACAGTAGTGTCACCTGCAGGGAGTCGATGACAATGAAATGTCTTTCCATATGGTTAAGAAGAAGCCACACTTCTGTCAAATATAGATCCCATTCCTTACTTTTAATAGCAAGTGAGTGGATCAAGGTCATGATAGGCGAACCCAGAGAGATAGCTGTGCTGAGCTGACTGAGCTTGTAGGAGTTCATGGACTCTGGACCAACAGCTAGGAAGTCTGAGTGGGACCAACCTAGGCCCTCTGCATGTGGGTGACAGTTGTGTAGCTTAATCTGTTAGTGCGGCCCCTAGCAGTGGGATCAGGACCTGTCCCTGGTACTTGAGCTGGCTTTTAAGAACCTTTTCCCTACAGTGGGATGTCTCACCCAGCCTTGATGCAGAGGGAGAAATTTGGCCCTGCCTCAGCCTCAACTTGATATAGCATGCTTTGTTAACACCCATGGAAGGCCTGCCCCTTTCTGAAGGTGGAGGTGTCCCTTTCTGAGACAGAGGAGGAGTGGATAAGGGGTAGATGGGAGATGGGAGGAGAGAACAGGAGGAGAGGAGGGAGGGGAAACTGCGGTTGGTATGTAAAATAAATGAAAAAAAATTTAATAAAGAAATTAATCCACTGAGTCCACTTAGCACTTTGTGGATATAAGAACATCTACTGGAACATGACTGGCCTTTGAGGAGATGTATCCCAGGGGAAAACTGACTCTCCCCCCCTCCCCACAGCAGTCATCAATTGCCAAAAGCTCCTTGTCGAGGGTGGGACTTCATCTGCTCCTCCCTGTGCATACTAGCCTCATGCTGTGCAGGCTCTGTACACATGGTTCCTTCCTAGAGTATACATAAAAGGTTGAGACTTTGTCTAAGATCTGACTGTATTATCTCAATTGCAGAACATTTCTTTTCTAACATTTCTGTTCTAGCATTTCTTTTGACCTGTACGATTTATGAAAGAAGAGAAAACTTACGTTGCTTCTGCTCCAAGACTTATAAAACCTGCAGGATGTGGTTTATGGTTTTGTGAGATGTAGCGCATCTATTGTTATATTAGTTATCTTCCTCGTTGTCTTGACAAATCACCTGATAAAAGCAACTTGGAGGAGGAGGGATTGACTCTAGATCATGCCTCGAGGGTACCACCTGTCATGGCAAGAAAGCCATGGCAGCTGCTCACATTCCACTCAGTCAGGAAGCCGCACGATTAATGCTGGTACTCAGCCCATTCTCCTTTTTATTCTTTCTGAGAACCTAGGCCATGAGATAGCTGCACCCACTCGGTTGAACCTCTCCAGAAATGTCCTCACAAACATACCCAGAAGTATGTCTCCTAGGTGATTCTAAATTGCCTAGTAGTGATCATAGTACTCAATTATTTCAGAGCCAAGGAGTAAAGCCACCGTAGTGCTGTAGAATACCCTCTATAGGCTCATATGGAGGGAAGTGGTGCCAGGTGTTCTTCTGTATGCTGTGAATATGTGTTGCATTTATTGGTTGATGAATAAAGCTGTTTCAGTCAATGGCTAGGAAAAACATAGCTATGCAGGAAATCAAACCAAAGATACAGAGAGAAGGAAGGTAGAGTAGGAGAGACGCCATGTAGCTGCTGTAGAAATAAGATGTCAGAACACTACCAGTAAGCCACAGTCATGTGGTGATACACAGATTGGTAAAAATGAGTTAATTTAATTGTGAGAGCTAGTCAGTAATAAGCCTGAGCCATTGGCCAAACCATTATAACTAATATTAAGCCTCTGAGTGTTTATTCAGGAACTGGCAGGCAGGAGACAACCCTCCATTTACAGGTAAGGCCTTGTTTAGATAAAGTGTGACTTTATTGGAGAAGATGTGGCCTTGTTTAAAGAAGATGTGTTACTGGGCATGATCTTTGGGGTTTCAAAAGTCCACACCCACCCAGTTTCAAAATTCTCTCTCTACCATGTCTTTATGATCCAGACATAAGCTCTCAGTTACTGCCCCAGTGCCATACCTGCCTGCTTGTGACCATGCTTCCTGCCACAAAGATCACAGACTATCCCTCTGAAACTGTGAACAAGTTCCCAACTAGCTGTCGTGGTCATGGCATCTCTTCACAGCAATAGAAGACTAACTAAGACAGCACCATCTTTAATAAACAAAAAGCTGTCAATAATTACTGCTCTATATCCCAAAAACCTATAAATGTAGTAGCCTTGAAGAAATATTGATAATTTTAAAGTTTCCAATCAATACTCCTTGAATTTAGTAAAGAAAAGATTGCATGAAACTTTTGCAATTCTTAATAAAAATATTTTAGGCAAAAAGTTCACTTTTCAGTAACAAGATAAATAGTTATATTTATGTAAGTGATAGAACAAGTGTATAAAGATATTTTCTGCCACTTTCATGTCCTCTCAATAAAGGGCAAACACTAAAATCAATGTTTTCCATCCCTTAAGTCCTTAGGCTAATACTTCTCTTTCTCTTTTATCAATTAACACTGAAATTGTTTCAACTGTAACTTGACAAAAGGAAGATGAATGAGTCTAGACTTTAGAGCAATTTCATTTCTGCAATAGCAAAAATTATATTCTAATCATTAAAATCAACTAAAAGTCATAGCAAAACAATGAGTCTTATCTATTTGAGATGAGTAAATAAAGGTACAGAACCTTTTGAAAATGTAACAGAACAGGAGTATAACAAAATCTCAGTCTTGGCTATCTATTGTTACATCACATATTATCACTAGACAAGACATTGTCTCATGTTCTTCCATGGGTAAGGAGGGTGGTTGTGGTCTTTCAAGAAGCTGTCCTCAGTCCAAGTTCATTTAAGATATGTTCTGTGGCTATAGTATGTTTCTAAAGTGACTCACTCGCTGGACTGGGAAGAGATACATGTCAGGAGGCTGTGGGTGGAGTCATCACAAGGCCCTCTCCACAGGTCCAGCATGTGGAGAGACTTGAGCATGCCCTGAAACATGTTAACTGGCTTCCGCAGGACCAATGACCCAGGAACAGGCTTCTGCTGACATAATACCAATGTCATCCACCCCTAGTTCCGTCATTATTTATTCATTTGACAGCGAGTCAATCACTCCTTCTCACACTGATGAGGAGAAAACAGGGGTCATTATTTGAAGGAAGAACTATCAAAGAAATTTTGAACAAATTTTATTATCACAACAAGCTTCTACTATAATATATAAGAAAACGTAGGTGGAAATAAATGTTAAAAAATAAAAGTTAAAATATTAAAATCAGTCACTTTTGTATATTGGAATTAAATGACTGTATTATCCATCTGCTTTCAATATTCTACACACTGCTGCCCTCTGCTCGAGCCTGGAGCATGTTGCTATACAGATTGTATTCAGTGCTCTTTTAAGACTTATAAATGTTATATTGTATTCAGGAGTTTCCTGTTACTTAATAGGAGGATTCCTCTTTTCCATTTTAAAACTATCAAATAAAATTCATGATTTAAATTATAAAACCTCAACCCAAATGACAGAGCAAAAATAATCATTTCTAGTTATCACCAGTAGTGATGGGAACTCATGCATAGATGAATTCATCCACAACTATCTGACTATATTCACAGGTCAGCAGGAAACCGCTCCATGAGGAGTCAAACTCAGTTCCCTCCTTCTGCATCATTCCCACCCATCCGGTGCCACCCTTGCTCCAACTGAGACCCTCTGAGCAGAGTATACCTGTGCTCTACACCGGCCCTCTGGAAACTTTCTTACTAATGCTGAGTGTCCATGCCCCCGTTTCTGAGGGGTTTGTTTCATTATGGGATGTGGGTGTCCCCTCTGTGTGCTGTGATTACCATTAATGAATAAAGAAACTGCTTTGAACCTATAGCAAGGCAGAACTTAGGTAGGCAGGGAAAGCTAGGCTGAATGCTGGGAGAAAGAAAGGTAGAGCCAGAGAGATGCCACAGAGCCGGAGATGCCACCCGAGTCAGACATGCTGAAACTTTGCCAGTAAGCCACTGCCACATGGCAATACACANAACTTAGGTAGGCAGGGAAAGCTAGGCTGAATGCTGGGAGAAAGAAAGGTAGAGCCAGAGAGATGCCACAGAGCCGGAGATGCCACCCGAGTCAGACATGCTGAAACTTTGCCAGTAAGCCACTGCCACATGGCAATACACAGATTAATAGAAATGGGTTAAATTGATATGTAAGAGTTAACCATTAAGAAGCTAGAGCTAATGGACCAAGCAGTGATTTGATTAATACAGTTTCTGTGTGATTATTTTGGGTCTGAGCTAGCTGGGCAGCTGGAAACCAACAAGCAGCCTCCCTTCTCTAACAATTATGTATTCTCAGAAAAGCTTATATCTACTGCATTCTTCAGAGAGACATTTCTTTTGAGCTGCTGGACTACTTTGACTAGAAACATAAGCAGTTGAAAGTGCTTGGGAGTTCACATCTCACATGTTCACATCGAACACCCTCACTGCTACCATTCCTATGAACACACACACAAATAAGCAAACACACACTCACAAACATGCCATTGGGGCCTGGAGAGATGGCTCAGTATTTAAGAGCACTGACTTGTCTTCCAGAGGACCCAGGTCCAATTTCCAGCACTCACAACTGTTTGTAATTCCAAGATTGGACACCCTCACATAGACATACATGCAGGCAAACCAGCAATATACATTAAAAAATAAAATAGTAAATTATAAAAAAGAAAAGATAAACACACCATCAAGCATACATACACCAAAAACCAAACACATGCACACAAAACCAAACACACATAAACACACCAGTAACCACACACACACACCAACCACAATCGGCAAAAAACACACACACACCAACAACAACAACCATACATTGGGATGGCTCTTATTCAGTGACGACCGGAGGTAGACTTTGTTTGACCTCTAGAGTCTGAAACTCTACTCTTCTTTGGTTCTTCCCTGACCTTGCCGGCCCTCCCTCATCTTCATCCCCTGTGTCTCTTCCTAATAATCTCTTTCCGCAAACTTTCAGGGTTTGCTTCTAGAAGTGAGGGCAATCAGAAGGATGAAAAGCAGTAAGCTAGTTGGAGAGCAGAGATGAGAAAACCTCCAATGGACAGAACATTCCACCTAGAAAAATCATTCCCTACTTGAAAAGGCCATAGCATTTTGACTAGGAAATGCCAGGAGAGAAATCCAACTCTGCCCCATAAAAACGTTCATCTAGGGTCCAGAGACCAAAACAAGATTTAACTTCAAAATTAGACTCGGTTTAGGGAAAATCTGCTGACAGAGAGAGAAAGAGCTGTTAGAACAGAAGAGGCAGCAGCCAGGAGAGGGTAATGTAGAGAAACCATAGAAACTGTCCTTTAAAAGGGGTACCATCTGTGTCTGGTGGGGTTGAGGTCCAAGAAGAACAGAGAACCACAATGAGAGTCTTCAGTGCCCCTGACACATAGAATTCTAAAGAGCAGGGAGAGCGATATCAGCCTAAAGTTGGTGGCAGAATGATGAAACTCCAGGAAGGAGGAGGGAACATTTTTGCTGTGTGTTTGAATGGGTGCAGAATCAAAGGAGAGTGACTGGCAAGAAATGAGAGAGCAGAGGAAACTTTAAAGAATGTGTGAACATAATGGCAGAAATGATTCCAAACAAAAGGAGCCCAATTGATGCATAAGAAGAGAGGCAGAAAAGAACATGACCTGGGCAGCTGAGAAGGGTGGACCCAGAGCTCCAAACACCCTTTAACGCGCCCCAAGTTCTCGGAGAGTAAAACAGGTTCTTCCCAGCAGCCTGCCTCTGCCACCTCCTCAAAGGAAGGAAACCACATTAATGTCACAGAGAAACTCACCCTCCCCAAGGAACAGATTGAAAGACTCCTTGCCAAGCCACACAAAAACAGTGACAACACACACAAGATTTACTTCTTGCCCTCTGTGCTTTGGAATAATAGTCAAGGCAAGTGAGAGAGGGAGACCTTGAAGTTAGAAAAGTACATTTCTCCTCCCTTTCCGCCTATGGCCCCTGTGCAAGCATCTCATTTCAGGAAAGCGTTTGCAGCCAGGAAGGCGGCAACGGCAACATTTTTGTGATCACGCCAGTGCACGCATGGAGATTGTGTCTTCCCAGGCTGCTCGCAAGGATAGTTCCAAAGGGCTACCAGTTCAACACTAAAAGTCCCGTCAGTCTTGGTTAGCTTTCTATTGCTGTGATAGACACCATGACCAAATTAACTTGGGAAGGAAAGGGTTTATTTCACATTACACTTCCAGCTCATGGTATATCAACATGAGAAGTCAGTGCAGAATCTCAGGCAGGAAGCTGGAGGAGGGAACGGAAGCAGAGACCATAGAGAAATGTGCTTTCTGGCTTGTCCCCCATGGCGTGCTCACTTTGTTCTTTTTAATCAACTCAGGATGACCCACCCAGGGGTGGCACCGCCCACAGCGAACTAAGCTGTCCTGCATCAGTCATCGATCAAGAAAATGCCGCCACAAACAGGCTGAGGCATTTTCTCAGTCCAAGTTCTCTCTTCCCAGATGACTCTAGCTTGTGTCAAGTTGACAAAATGTGAACCAGCACATTCTCGGGGCTGCTGTGCAATCTGAGATCCTACAAATAAACACTTGTTGCTATTTCTCTCCTTTCATGTTTGCAGCCTGATCTGAAGGGCTGAGCTCCTCTGTGATCCCTTCCTTTAGCAATCACAGATAGACTCTTACAATGACTCTCTCCCACCTTTAATTTTGCACTGCACTCTGTTTCCCTGGGATCACAGCTTACACAAACTCCTCTTCTTATGGAGATCCAGAATGCGCCCCAAAATTGGAATCCTGCCAGCATAACAATGTCAGTCTTTATCTTACACATATAGCATTGTTTTTCAACCAAACACTTGGCATATAAGAAGTGCTCATTCAAATTTCTGTGCTTTCTAGAAGTAGATAATTTAAAAATTACTGTTATTGGTAGCTGTGCTACTTTGCAAACGATTGTCATAACTTCTGAAAGATCTTGGCACTCGCTCATAGCTATCTATTCCCCGTTGAGTAAGCAGAGTTCAATAGACCATTATTCTTGTTGTTTGTTCTGTTCTAACAAATGAATCACAGTGTACAGTTGCCAAATAAATGGGCTAGAGTAACAGCATGACAGAAAGGCAGCAAAGAGTGCCACCTAAGCATGCAGTGTCATTGGGGATCTTTGCTATAAGCTCTGGCTTCTCTTAAGCAGGAGGGAATTTAATTTATCAATGTGATTGAGGGCGGGAAGAAGAGGACTGGCAGAATCAATCAGAAGCAAGCTTCAGAATTGCTTATAAAAGCCAAGGAATCTCAGGGGCTGAGAAACATGAAACAGGACTCAAGAGTCATTTCATGGTTAGAAAATCATGGGGAAAAACCAAAGCTGCCGTTGCTCCTGCCAAGTCACAGTGTTTGACATTTAGGTGTCCAACCTTGGACTGCAGTCAAAAGTGACCATCTGTCTGCACCAGAGATCTTGGATGATGGCCTTGAGTGACAGGAGGAAAGGTGTCCCCATTGTTAAGACAAAGAGCAGAAGACATTCCTTCAAAGAAATTCAGAAGGTATTACGTGCTGTGTACGGAAAGGGGAAAATCTTAAATGTAAAAGTCATCCCTTATTGCTAGGTCTGACACCAGCTCTGCTCTATTATCTCAAAATGGTTGCTAAAATTCTTTGATGAAAATATTGGAACAGTGAGTTCTCAGCCATGGTTGATGAAGGAGTCAGCCCCAAAGCCCATAGGCCAAACCCAAACTAATCAGGTTAGAATTTGAATGGCAAGACTCGGACATCAGCATCCTGTAACACTCGCTGCATGGTTTTCATGTTCAGTCATTGTGACAATTGACTGTATTAGCAGAAAGCCGATACACAGCACAGCACAGCACAGCACAGCAGAGTTAGCTGAACAGATGCCCCCCCAGCTGGTTCCCTGGATGGCTCCATAGAATCCTTTAACTGCCTCTTAAGATGAATTAGACATTTGTCAACTTTTCGGGTCCTATCATCCCTCCATTTCTACCTGTCAGGCTGGCTCATCTTTCAAAAGTTGATCAGGATCCCACCTCATCTTTCCTGACATTCTGGTCCACCCCCCTCATCTCTTGCTTGCTTTGTTCAAATGATTCCTAAATGACCTTCCTACTTCCACCCTTGCTGCCTACAATCTGTCCTCAGCACGGCAGCACAAGTCATTATTACATAAGCTAATGCAAGCCATGCTCCTGCTCTGCCACTGAACGAATAAAGAACAAATATTTGCCAATAGATATATGAAACTGAACAGCATGGACCACTGTTCTTCCTCTGACGACTCCGACATTGCAGGAGCTGTTTGCCAACAAAAGAACCAGAATTACATGAGGAGTAGAGTCCCTTGGGAGATCAGTGTGATAGAATCAAACAAGCTAGTTCAAAGATGTATGCATATTTTATATTTGTATGTTTATGTTGATTAGAATATTCCACAAACTCTTAGATCATAGCAATATTAAAAATATAATAAAGCAAAGTAATGCAGAAACTAGCAAATATGAACTTGTCCCATAAAATCCTCTTAGAAGATAATTATGTTTCATAGCATTGCTATTTTGCTTATTCAGGAAATAGCAATGTAAAACCAAAATTATTCATTTAATAAAGGGACTGACAAAGAAGACGTGAATAATAATGAAAATATTTCATGTGACTTTGAAATACATTATTGTCCTTTGTGCAGCCTGTCTTTAGTTCTACTGATTTTAACTTAGTATTAAAGGGCATGCACCTTTTCTGGCACCTGTTGTTTCAAAGGGAAAGTAGTCTAAAATGAGTCCCTGTGGTTCACAAAGCAGACAATGTGCAGGAAAAATGACCTCTGTCACTTTCTTCAAACAGAATCAAACACGCTGTGGAGACAATACACAATAGGAAACAAAGCAGGGCTGTGCACTCCTGACCCACTTAGGCACAGAAGAGAAATTCCTAGGAAACCTGGGCCCGCTGCCACGTGAATTCTGAGCCAAGGTCAGATTCAGGAGGGAGGTAAATGCGATTCCTTTAAGACTTTTTGAACATTTCCTAGAACAAAGATACCAACTTCCCTGAGACCGTAGCCTGAATCTGGGAACTGCCTGCTACCCTGTAAAAGATGAACTAACACAGAGAAAGTTACAATGTAGCCAAGTGCGAGCCACACCGCAGCCACCAGGTATGAGGCAAACCGATTCTGTCCTCAGTAAGCCTCTGTCTAGAATGCCCCTGGGTTCGCCTTAATCTCCACCCCGGTTCACAGCAGCCCTCCTTCATTTAAGAGCTTTCAACCGTTCAAGACGCTTCTGCTAGTTTTCCACAGCTTTGGTGTTGTCTATGACATATAACAGAAGGGCTCTCGGATGTGAGGCTGAATCTCCAACCACCTTCATGCATCCTGCTTTTCTAAACCTCGGCTGCGCAATGGCTCTCAAACCCTGGCACCTCCGAAAGACAGCAGACTGACTCGGGGTTAGGAAGTCACCTCCAAGAAGGTAGAGTTTCCATCAATTTATAATAGATTCTCCACGAATAAGAAGCTGCCTGAGCTACAGGATAATTCAGTGGAGCCTATAGCCTAGGAGAATAAGGCAAAACAAAACAACAGCCAAAACCAAGAGTTAAGAGTTAATCTCACGACTGTAGAGATGAGGAGAGAGTGCAGGGGAAAGAAATGGCAAAATCCGCGCTGTTTTCAGCCTGTTGCTGTGAGGGGTCCTGCTAGACAGAAGGTGCCTGTCTGTCCTCAACACGCGCGCGCGTGGCTGCCTAAGCACGTGATCTGAGAATCACTTTCTTGGGGTTCTCCCCAAGCCTCGTGGTGCCTACAATAGTGGCATGGAGACAATGATCCTGATTTCTGCTTTGTGATTTTTTTTTAAAATGTTTCCTAAACAAAAGGAGAACAGAAAGTCACATTTGGCCCTCCCAAACTTTCAGCTTTGCCTAGAGAAAGGAAGAAATGGCAGCCCTCCTCTGAGTGTGGGTCCCCCACCCCCGCTACTGACCTCTACACAGGTGTCAGCAGCCACACAGGCATCCCACAGATGTTTGTCAGTGTGTACTGTGTGCCAGAGCTGAGTGAACACGTATAACCACCCTGACAAGCTTATGCCAGTCACGTCACTTTCAAAACTGTTTTCTTACGTGTTCCTCTGATCTTCAGACCATATTCACAACATTTCGATTTTGTGCCGAGGGTCAAGCCTAGGGCCTTGCGTTCAGTAAACAAATGTTTTACCACTGATTTTATATAT
>LOJH01015485.1:10465-23410 GCA_001685095.1 Ellobius talpinus | reverse complement strand
CATGTACATACAAAATAAATAATTTCAAAATTATCTTTTTTATCATCATTTGTGGTATATATGTTCAATTGGATTCTCTAAAAGTGTGAACAAGAAAAAAGATACCATTTGAATAAAAATGAAGACAATCATATTACATGAATTAAATCATTCAGAGCTCAATCTTTATGAGAGCAGTGACTTTGAACGCTCCAGGTACAAACAAACGAACCTTAAGGATTGAGTCATTCCTGAAAAATAATAATTATTATTATAAGGTGCAGGAAGACATCCTATCATGTTGACCGGGTGTGTACACAAGGCAATCACTAACAACCTCTCCATTCCTAAGAGCTTGAAGAAGAACTAAAGAATGTTAGCAAGGATGTTGTTTCTTATACAGAGACAATTCAAAGCAAGGGTTCATACACGAAAGTCTAAAATAGCTAGAAATTTTGTAAGCAGCAGAATCATAAGAATGTGGATATTGGTACAGGGGTGGGGGTATGTAAGGGATGTGTTTTTGGCACTGATTAACTATGGGGAGAGCTAGAGTGGAAGGTAGACAGGCATGGCACCACATGCCTGTAATTATGTTTCAGGGAAAGTAAGTCAGACTTTTTGAAACACCCTGTTTCAAAAAGGAAAAGTGTAACAGGGTGTTTTTATATGGGTGAGAGCTTGGGCTAGGATAACATTCATAGAAACAGGGAGAAGTGGTCAGATCTAAGCAATAGCTCCTCACCCACCAAATCCAAAACTATTAGATGAAGTCTTAAATCTGCGATATGAAAATGATAATCTAGAATTACTCTGAAAATGTTTTTTCAAGCAATCATGTAAGCAATCATATCATTTAATGAGCAGGGAAAGACCCAACAAGAGTCAGGGTACAACATTCAGAATATTCTAAATTCTGCATTTGGATGTGTTAAGATTGAAATCCCCCTGCAATTTCTGTGCATTTTTCATAGACTATCATAATATATTACCACAAACTGAGTCCCTTACAAGACTTGCTATGTCTCATAAATCTATAGGTCAGATGTCTCTGCCATAGCATGTATTGTTTCTGCTTGAGTTCCCAAGGCTGAAATCAAGATAAGGGTAGTGTGTTTTTTTCTCTCTGGAAGCTGTAGGACATCATCATTTTGAAGCATATTTGTCTCTTCTACACACCTGATCAAGACTTCAGCCACACCCGTGAGTGTAGCCAAACAAATTTATCAGTTTCTTAGATTTAAAATTTCTAGTGATTTAATAAAAAAATAGCCTAGGGTAAGCAGAGTTTAATATTTCAAGTTGACCTTGAAGCAGAATGACAATATATAAGGGATTGCTATGGGAGTATTTGTAATAAGAAAATAATGTGGGATTTTAAGTCCGTATACTAGAAGTAAGAAAATCAAAGGTACTAAAAAAAACAATGGCATTGTAGAAATCATTTTCAATGATATGGAAGTCACTAAAACTGACAACTGTAGAGGCAATGAAGAAGGCATATATATTTACTATGCATCAATTAACATTAGCAAAGGATACCCTTGTAGTTATTTGGTATGCAACTCACTGAGTGACTGAGTGTATGGGATATTTTGCTTGCTATCTTAAGCCACATCTGAAGTCTGGCTTTGTTGACATTTGACAATTCTTTATCATTCATCGCTTCTATTTCCCCACCTCAGTCACAATCACCATCTAGAACAAGTTCTCCTTCTCAGCAACTCCCCCTTGTCCTCCTACTGCATCTGGTCCAATTGCATCCTCTGTGTCAGTTCCCATGTTTTAGCCCTAATCCCCAGTTTCTGAGTTGTATCATCTTCAGCATGGCTGGAACCAGACACACTGTGCAACTTCTCCAGTATTTGCAAATAGACTTTAAACATCTTTTGTGTCAAATCTGGGATATTAGAAGCTGTAGATGAGTTTCCTATGTCTCAATTTGTCCTCCTGATCCCACTATTAACAACCCCCTTAATCTCACTTAATCCAGTGCTCTTGATTTCCTCATTACTATTTGTAGATCATGTGCTTCCATTTTCTCCCTACAAACTAGTGGTAAGAAATACGCACTTATAGACAGCACTTCGTAAATATTTAGTGATAATAAATTCATGAATTGAGTATGGCATTTGATAACAGTAACTATCAACTATTAGAAGCCTGTTCTGTGCTTGAGAAAAAAATATATACCAAAAGTAAAAAAGACATAGATTTCCAGATAAGTATGAATACATTGGATGATTCAACCATTACAATTCATTTATCATTTTTCTTTGACCGAGGCTCAAAGAAACAAAGTAACTTAGCTAAGCATGAGCTCCTCACTAAGGACAGACCTACAACTTCAAACTGATCCAAATTTGGTCTTCAAATTCTTTGCACAAAATCTGCAGCATACTCACATTAATTTTCATATTATAAGAAACTCCAGGCCCCTAGAAGTGGACAAGACTTAACCTGGGTATATAAACTGACTTTTTAGAGCCCATTCTCTATGGTGGGGTACCTTGCTCAATCTTGATACAGGGGAAATGCTTGGTCCTGCCTCAAATTGGTATGTCAGACTTATTGACTCCTCAGGGGAGGCCTTACCCCCTCTGAGGAGTAGAAGGCTGGCAGTGAGGGGAGCAGGACAAGGACAGGGAAAAGAACTAAGGTTTGTATGTAAAATGAAAAAAATTATATTAAAATATAAAAATAAAATAAACTCCAACTATCTACATTCTCTGTCCCCTCTGTCTATTCAAGTCAATGGACTGCTCATCACTGCCATGTACTGTAGTTAAGATTTCATTCTCTGTGTCATGGGAAGCTCAGAAGGAAAATTATAGGTCAGCCATTATCAGAGGACAAATTAAACTCTTAGGCAACATGCAAATAAAAATAAATTTTTATTCTGAGATAGGATGAAATTTCAGAATGAAGAGAAAATCATGTTTGCCCATTCCAGTATCTCATTACAACACCAAAGTACACAGGACTTTGCTGAGTCTATTCAAAGATGAAGACTGATCTCACTCACGTTCCTCTTAGACATTCCTAGTTTCCTGATTTTCAGTGCTGCTTTGTAATTCTCACTTCACCATGGCAGCATTGAGGCTGTGTCTACTGTGATGTCAGTCATCATCACCAGTTACAGATGCAGTAACACCAAGTCAGATGTCTCTCAGGTGCCCAATGATCATAACTACATTTGATAGAATGCTTATGAAATCTTGAACTTTCCAGAAAACTCTTTGTAACTGTATATCAAAGAAATTCTTATAAAAATATTTACTAAAAATAGTCATTGTAAGCACTGCAGCTTAGATGGAAAAATATTCTGGCAGATGTGAGTCAAGGAATACCACAAAGTCACCTTAAGCATTGAAGCTCACAGCCCTGCTCCAGGGAAAGGATTCCCCAATGCAAGTCCAACAACTATGCCTTGGCAGGGGAGGGTTTCCCAGAGAAGTTGTTATAGCTCTGCTTGGCTCTGCTATGAAGTGTTACAGCTCTTCTCAGGTCCCCTGTGGTGTAACAACTCTGCTCACCTAGGGGAAAGTTTCCCCAGCAGAATTGTTACAGTTCTGTCCCGCTCTGCTCCAAGGAAAGCTGCTACAGCTGATCTCTGCTCAACAAAAATATCACGCCACCCAACAAACCTCACTAAAGAGATTTATTGCAAAGGAGAAATCCAGGAGGGCAGGTGCCACAGGTTAGTAAGAATGGCAAACTGAACAGGGTACAGAGCTTATTTGAGCTTTTTGGGATAGGAGAAGCTTTCCAGGTTTGGGATTATGGAATTTTTGTAATCATATTCTGGGGGCAATCTCAGGGTTAGTAGAATTTCATGGATAGGAATTTCAAGCTAAGGGGCCTCAGAAATTGGCAGGGTTCTGTGTTCAAGAATTGGTGGAATTCTACAGCCTGACTCTGGGGCAAGCTCAGGGATAGACATGATTTCAAACCCTTCTTGGGGTCAAGTCAGGGTCAGGTCTTGGCCCTTTAATCCTACAATAACTTTGAAATGACTTCAAAGACCTTAGTAAATTCCTAAAGTGAGGGAAATGTAGATCAAAAAAATGATAACACAAAGCCAGGTTGTCAGAAGAAAGTCAATTTCCTTCTTTCTGGACATACAATATAATGTCTCTGAGATGCTCTTGCAGTGTCTTGTACCAAAACAGCCAGTGGAATGAGAGAAAAAAATTGTCACCTGTGGGAGCTATAACCCTGTATGTCCTTCCATGGTTTTTCTCCTGCCTGCTGTTCTGATGATGTTTTTCCATAAAAGCCTTTAAAATCATACACTGAAGATAAGAAAGTTGCCACCAACATTCTTGTACTCTGAAAAACACAGTATAAATAATTCTTCCCAAAAAATTCAATGATCTATGATATTAGTAGAAGGTTACAGTCAATAAATTGAATCATGCTTTGAGATACTATGCATTACATGACTCTTACAAACTTGTCTCTCTAACAATTTGGTACCATACTTTGAAGTACCCTACTGTATCTCCAAAGACTGCAAGAAAGAGACAGAAACAGTGAGAGGATGCATTAGTCAAAACTAGTCTAACAATTAACTAGTGGGCAGATATGCATATTTAAATAATATCATAAAACTCTAAAAGTTTATCACTCAGTACCAATTCTTCAGAAATAACTTTACAATATAAACACTTCTGTGTTTACTGACCATGAACATAGGGAACATTGTTAAACAAAGCCAGTTTTCTTCTTCCACCTCCTTAGAAACTTTTAAGCAAAGTATCACATCATTTATCCCTCAAACATATTTTTTCTTAAGCTTATGGTGTTCTGTAACTTCTTTTCTAAATATATCACTAGCTTGATGACAAAAACAGAGAGACAGAGGTAGGGGAAAGGATCCTCTGAAATACCTCTGTATTATTTTCTGACAGCACCTTGGTGTTTAGTGTATAATCACCACTGAGAAATTTATTAGTACACTTGTGTTTTGGCCATACCTCTTCTTCAATATCAAGAAGATCACATAGACAAAAGGGAACAAGGGTGCTCTTAAAACAAAGAAGCAATAATTGGTCAGTAACTTCTATACTGCTTCTTTCATGCCTACTCCTACAAACAAACTAGAAAAGTCATTCCAATTCAATCTAGTTGACTCACTGAAATGACCATCAGAAAGCCGCCTGGACAGAGTCTGCCCCTCAATTGAACTTCCACCCCACCTTTCTGTACTCTAACAGGCAAGTTCACCAATAAGCAACCTACTGAGCACTCAAGACCACTATGAATAGAGTTCAACACCGATGTGGGTGGTCCTTCTGTCTATGTGTTGCTTTTATTGGTTAATGAATAAAGAAGCTGGCTTGGCCTGTTTGATAGGGTAGAGTAGAGCTAGGCAGGGGAAACTAAACTGAATGCTGGGAAAAAGAAGGCAGAGTCAGAGAGAAAAGCCATGTAGCCCTGCCAGAGACAGCTGTCTAAATATTACCTGGTAAGCCACAGCCTCGTGGTGACACACAGATTAATAGAGTTGGTTAAATTAGGATGTAAGAGTTAGTCAACAAGAAGCTAGAACGAGCAGGCCAAGCAGTGGTTTAATTAATATAGTTTCTGTGTGATTATTTCAGTTCTGGGTGACCAGAACCAACAAATGGCCTCCTAGTACACAACACAAAATTATAAGTTGCTTAAAACATCATAGATTTTTTAAAACAATCTGGACAATTAGATGTCATAATTCTCAAGCATTAACTTTGTAGAAAACAATGTTGTGTCAAAAAAAGGTGTACACCACTTTCAACTCTACCACTTCCCAAGAAGCCATGTGCAGCTGGGTCAGAATTACAAACAGCTGAGAGAAGGGTACAAGCAGGGGAGCATCAGGAATCTTTGGCCTATTGACCATCCCACCATGCTCATTCTATGAGGAACCATACTTTTATTTGTCAGTGAGCACAACTGCTGTATTGAAATTATATGAATAGAATTTCACACAGAGAATCAAGTTCCACCACATGTTGATACAGATTTATAAGGAAAAATGTATCTACTAAGTGATCCTATTCACTAACAATAATAAGACTATATCAGCAAATTAGATTTCCTGTAACTAAAAGCAGCTGTTGCTTTAAATATTGTATAAGAATTTATCTAGTCCAGCCTTTCATTGCCAATTTTATTTAAAATACTCTTGAGTAACGGCTTTTGTTTTTAAGAAAAGAGTGCTTCTGCCTGCTTCCCACACTCTAATCTTTTGCTGCCTGTGATGCGTGAAGAAGTTATTTCAATTCTGAGAATGTCCATCCTTAAGTGCTTCACAATCAGTGATCCATACAACAATAAATTACTTTAAAACATTTGGATAAAACTTTATCTAGCCATAAAAACAATATATACACCAAACACCCTGCCCACCTGCTGTTTCCACCAATGTATTTGAAAAGTGCTTCTTGATTTGTACCTTTCTTTGTTCTGCTGCCATAAAAATTTCATAAAATTTTTGCCACATGGGAACTTGTAATTTGGGATAATTTAAATCTGTAAATACTGGCTATGTTCACACATATATGACCCCAGAACAAACTACCTCTTCTCTCCTTTGAAGTGAGAGCCATTGTATTGACAGTTTTGAGAAGAGTGAATTTTAGGACATATCCATGGACAGTAATGCTATGGAAAAATCTTTTTGTTGTAAATTTGTGCCCTAAATTTTGGGCACCAAAATGAAGCATGATTAATAAAAACTCAGAGACAGATATTGGGTTTGAACCTGAACACTGGAAAAACAAAGCATCCAGCCACTGGCTCTTACCTTGACCTCAGTCTAAAAATGGTGATCTTGTCCCCAGGAAACCTCAGAATGAATCTGAGACTGAGTGATATCTCCTCCAAACTTATTGTCCTCTCTAGTTCTGGGATTAAGGGCATGCATTAATTTGGCCTGGTTTCTATGGCAAGATAGTGTGGCTACTGGGGTTAAAGGTGTGTGTCATTGCTACCTAGTCTATTAGGCTGGTCAGTGTGAGTGTTTTACTTTTTTGATCCTCAGGCAAGTTTTGTTTATTAAAATACAAAGGAAATGCCACTAAACAACTTGTATGGTCATTATGAAAATTAAAATGTCAATTCCTCAAAAAAATGCGAATAAATCGAGCAAGCGGCTGGAGATTAAGGAACACAAGAGACATGGGTCATTCGTGAAGAGGGAATGCTGAATGCCATTTATTCAAGTTTAGAGAATACCTTATATACCTAACTCCTGCACAGTGGAAATCCCCCAGGCCAGTGGAAATTACCAGGCTCAAGACGGAGCAAATGACTCCCCTATAGCTAACCACCAGGGTGGGCAGAGGGAGCACAGGAACAAACAAGATGTTTTGCCAGAAACTGCAACAAGATGTCTTGCCAGAAATTGCAAGTTATCATCAATATGAACCCTGGGGGGAGGGGTAGACCTGTGGGCCCTACAGCATAGGTTCAAAATATTCTCTCTGAATGTGGGTGACAGTTGTATGGCTGGGACACACTGCGGGGCCACTGGCAGTGGCACCAGGATTTATGTCTAATGCTTGTAGTAGGTTTTTGTTTTGTTTTGGTTTGGTTTTGGTTTTTCTTTTTTTTTTGCAACCCATTCTCTTTGGTTGGATACCTTGCTCAGGGAGGGCCTTAGACCTTCCCCAAAGAAATGTGCCTTATCCCCTCTGAGGAATGGATGGAGGGTGGAGTGGGGGAGTAGATGGAGGGAATGAGAGGAGGGGAGGAGTGGGAACTGGGATTGGCATGTAAAATGAAAAAGAGTTTGTTTTCTTTTTAAAAACAATAAAAAAGAGGGAAAACATTGATGTGGGATTCCCCTATGTATGATATGAATATGTTTTTTTTACCATTTGTTAATAAAGAAGCTTCTTTGGCCTATGGCAGAGCAGAATATAGCTAGGTATAAAAAATAAACTGAATGCAGGAAAAAAGATGGCAAAGTCAGGCAGATGCCATGTAGCTGCCCAAGAAACAAGATGTGAGGTAACAAACCACGAGCCTTGTGGTAAAATATAAAATAATAGAACTGGGTTAATTTAAGATATAAGAACTAGCTAGAATACATCTGAGCTGTTGGCCAAACAGTGTTGTAATTGATACAGTTCTGTGTGATGACTCGGGTCTGGGTGGCCAGGAAAGGAAAGTAGTCTCCAATTACAAAACATGGGTCTTCCTGGAAAGGGGAAATAAACTTTGTGGGTTGACTGGAGGCAAGTAGAGCTGGAAACAGGATGCATTATATGGGTGAAGAGGGACACAGGGAGAAAAAAGTCCTATAACTAGAATTGTATGGTATTTGTGGGGCAATATGGAAACCTAGGGCAGTAGAAACTTCCTGAAACATATGGGGAGATCCTTTTGAGTATACCTAGTAATGGAGGATCCAGAGCCTGAAGCAGCCTGTAACCAGGCAAGGTTTTAAGTACTGGGACTAGGACAACAACCCAGCCACAAAACCTTCAACCTACAACCTGTCCTGTTTGCAAGATGTGCTGAGGCAATGGTACTCAGAGCATGTGGGAGTGGTCTAACTGTAGGCCCAAGCCATTAAGTAGAATTCCATGCCTGACACTGATTGGATAGCCAGAAACCACCTAGATAACCAGGAACTGGAAACTGGATAGCCTAAGACCTAGGGTAGAACCAAACTAACTGGCAATAAAAGAAAAAAAAGTCAATGAAATTATTTCTAATGTTATTCTACAATACTCATAGATTAGTGGCTAGTGGCTAGCCCAACTGTCATCTGAGAGGATTCCTCCAGCAGCTGATGGAAGCAGATGCACAGACCCATAGCAAACATTAGGCAGAGCTCAGAGCACCCTGAAGAGAGTAATGAAGGCCTTATAGGAGTCAGAGGGGTCAAAAACACCAGGAGAAAAGAGTGCACAGAATAACTAAGCATGGTTCACAGGGGCTCACAGAGATTGAAGTGGCAGTCACAGAATCTGCAAGGGTCTGCACTGAGTCCTCTTTGTATGCATCATGTTTGTTTCTAATGGACTTTTGTGGAACTGGGGATGTCTCTGACTCTTTTGCAAGCTCTTGGGACCCTTTTCCTCCTACTGGGTTGCCTTGTCCAGCCTTCATATGGGTTTGTGCCTAGTTTTATTGCAGCTTGTAAGGACATGTTTGGTTGATATCCATGGAAAGCCTGCTCTTTTCTGAAGGGAAATGAATGAGACATGGATCTGAGGCAAAGGGGAGATGAGGGGTGTGTGGGAGGAGAGAAGGGAGGGGAAACCTCAGTAGGGTATATTGTATGAAAGAAGAATAAATCTTTAAAAAGAAAACCTTTTAAACAATGTAATTTCAATACTTCAATCGCTCATTAGATACAATCTAGAACTGAAAGAATGGGGGGGCAAACGTTACGAATGTACATAATATTAACATCAGAATGAAATTCTGAGGATCATTCTTATGATCTTACCAATATAGCTTAATATTTTACAGAGGAAATTATTTTAAAGGGAATCATTGTAATAAAAAGAAAAAGTCTAGAAGATCACAACTATATAAACACATATGAAATGCAGAGTTGAAGAGTGAATGGCCTCCTCCATCATTTAATTACAACTGAAGTTGTAACACTGTAACAATGGATAAAATGCATGTCATATTGTCAAGTGGATTCTATTATCAAGAAACAAATGTCATCCATGAATGTAGGACATATCTATAACAGGGGGAAATTATGCCATATCATCAAGGACAGAATATGCTATGTAAACTTAATCTCTTAAAAATGGATAGTTGCACCTCAGCATGGTGTGGCACAGCTTTAATCCCAGCACTTGGGAAAAAGAGACAGGATGCTGTCTGTGAGTTCAAAGATAGCCTGGTCTGCATAGTGAATTCTGAAAAGACAGAATTACACAGTGAGGCCTGTCTTGGAAAAAAATGGTAAAACATATTTGACACGGAAGATTGTTGTGTACAAAACACCTTGTTGGCATGTGCTAAACTCTATTCTAGCATCTTAACTTACGGAAAATTATGTCAAACTAAGCACTACTCCATAATTCTGTCATCACTGACATTCTACAGACAGGGACATGGGAGCAAATAGAGAATAATCAATTTCACGTAGCCACACTGTGGGAAAGGAGTGGAGGTTCATGCCAGGCTATGGGGTTATGGAGAGACTGGTGGTTCCCACCAGACTATGGGTTTATGGAAAGACTGGTGGTTCACATCAGGATATGGGGTTATGGAGAGACTAGTATTTCACACCAGGCTATGGGTTATGGAGAGACTGGTGGTTCACACCAGGTTGTGGGGTTATGGAGAGACTGGTGGTTCACACCAGGTTGTGGGATTATGAAGAGACTGGTGGTTCATGTCAGGCTATGGGTTATGGAGAGACTAGTAGTTCACACCAGGCTATGGGTTATGGAGAGACTGGTGGTTCACACCAGGTCACTATGGCTTAAGGGAAGAGTAGTAGTTTGCACTCACATTCTTAACGTCTCAGTGAAGAGAAACTGCAAAATATTCAAGATGTGTGCAATGGAGAATCTGACTGGGAAGCCTCTTGGATGGTCTTTGTCAGCTTTGTGCTGAACTTTTCCTGGAGGGCTTTGTTGTTGTTCTTGTTGTTATTGTTGTATTTCACCAAATTTATTCAGCTAGAAATACTTATTTGAGAGGTACTAGCAAATTTGGTATACTCTGCTTGAAATAACTTCTCTACAGCAAACAATTACCTTATATTTGGAACGTGTTGAAGAAAATAATTGCTTTATTATTCTTGAGTTTTTGAGTCTTGATTGCTAACATTTCAAGGTGTTGTGAGAGAATCCTGCTATCCTAGATGGCTCAGCAAACACATTAAGATCAAGCACTGTGTTCGTACTCTGAAAATTATCTCCAGTCCATACAAATACTTGTTGCAGAGCCTAAGGGCCAGACTTTTCCTACTGCACTGGGATGTAGCAGGCAAGATCGTGTTGGGAAACTTTCACATGGATTTTCTTTCCCTTCTTCTTCATCAGACACCGAGCTTCCATCTCCATTTTCTGCCTTTGCTGTTCTGCTGCTCTCTTGTCTCTGTCTGCAATGTTCTGCTGCCTCAGAACTTCAGCTTGCCAGGCTTCACCTTCTTCCTCTTCCCATGCACTGGTGTTTCCTTGCAGGAATCTAAGTCACCTAATCTGAAGATTGATGGGTAAAAGGCATAACTTGTGTAGGCATCAATCTACTGGAAAAAACAGTGTTACCATGTGAATACCAAAATTCAGTGGTTCTCTCCTCTTAATGACGGTTTCCTCAGTTTTCCTTAGAGCTGGTGTCCTGCCCCTGAAATGGGTTTCATTTGTTCCAAAGAATTTTGTTGCCTTGCCACATGCCCATTCCCTCCTTCAATCTGTCTTCATCTCAGGATGTCCACTCTTCCACATTTGTCTGCTGAGGAACAGAGGATTAATTAGCTGTGGTGGGCAAAGTTATTTGGTCTACACTTAACTTTCCTCCTCTGCCGGATATGTATACTAATCTCTTTAGGAATGAGAACAAGGTTGCTAGGTAGGTACAAAATTTAAATACCCAAAGTTGAGTTATGGTCATGGTGAGAACCTCCCCTCCCCTTCCTTGTTTGCCTAGTGGAAGCTCCAGGAGGCTCATGCTCAAACTGTTGCTGCTGCCTCCCACTCACCCTGAGTTGGCTTGGTCCTAGCTGGGTTCAAAACCCAGGGAACAGGCTCTGTCACAGCCACCTTTGCTGTGGTGCCCCTACTAAGGCCACCCTTCTCTCTTCTGCTGGAATTTTTAAGGAAATGTTTTTATCCTGAGATTTTCTTTATTCACTATTGATGCATGTAATCTTGTCTTTACCATGACAATCACTCAGAGCAGAATCTTCTTTGGGACACAAGCTCTCCTGTACACTGTCCCTGGCATCCAAATACCCAAAGAGTCTGGGATGTTCTGGTGAAAGGACGACCACCCTGCCACTCCCCCATTTCTCTCCTAACCAGGTTGCATCTCAGAAAGCCTCCCAAATGAAAACTCCTCCCCCACAGCTGCTCAAGAGCACTCCCACAGGTTATTTAAATTGCCCCTTTAAATCAGACATGTCATTTTTCAGTCTCTCTTTTCTGTCTCCTCTCTGGGGTGCTGGAAAATCATCCTGGAGTGTTTTTTACTCATTAAACCTGAACTTTTTCTAATTCAGTTTGATTCAGTCTGATTTGGATTGCTGCATCAGTGGAGAGGCTTATCGGGCTACAGAAAATTTTCATATGCCTATAGGTAAGGAATTACTTTTATTTCAATTAATTAACATTTTATTTAACAAACTGGCCACAGTTTCCCCTCCCTGTTCTTCAGTTCCCACCCCCTGCTCTCATCTGTCTCTCTCCCATCCACTCCCCCTATAGCTCCATTCCAAAAGAATCATCCTCCCATGGGCTTGAACAAAGCTTGGCACATCAAGTTGAGGAAGGATGAAGCTCCTTCCCCTGCATCAAGGGTAAGCCAGGTAAGTCAGCATGGGGAACAGGTTCCCAAAGCCCAGCTAAGCACCATGGACAGGTTCTAGTCTCACTGCTAGGAGCATTAAAACTGACAAAGCTACACATACTGAGTGCCTCAATGGGCCCATGCAGGCTCCTCAACTGTTGGTCCAGAATTCATGATCTCCCAGAAGATAAAGTCAGCTGTCTTTGTGGGTTACCCCACTGTTATTGGAGGCTGCTTGTTCATTTCCCAGCCGCCCAGACTCCCAAAACAATCACTCAGAAGCTATATCATTTGCAATACTGTTTGGCCAATAGCTTAAGCGTATTTCTGGCTAATTCTTATATCTTAAATTAACACATTTCTATTAATCTGTGAATTGCCACATGGCTGTGGCTTACTGGCAAGGCTCTGGTATGTCAATCTCCTGCAGGCAGTTACATGGCTTCTCCTTAACTCTCTCTCTCTCTCTCTCTCTCTCTCTCTCTCTCT
>LOJH01015485.1:0-10409 GCA_001685095.1 Ellobius talpinus | reverse complement strand
CTCTCTCTCTCTCTCTCTCTCTCTCTCTCTCTCTCTCTCTCTCTCTTTCAGCCTAGCTATATTCTGTTAAGCCATTGGCCAAACGTAGCTTCTTTATTAACCAGTGACAGTAAAACATATTCACAGCACATATTACCTCCCACATCACCCCACGAGTTTAACCCTCTGGCTTATGCAATCCCTTCTCCCTTTCTTCAGTAGAACTACCTGAGCTAGGCCAAATGCTTGGCTGTGGATCTCTGCATCTGCTTCCATCAGTTACTGGATGAAGGCTATCTGATGACAATTACGGTACTCACCAACCTGATTATAGTAGATGGCCAGTTCAGGTACCCTCTCCACTATTGCTAGGAGGTTTAGCTGGGGTCATCCTTGTGGATTTCTTGGGGTTTCCCTGGCACCAAGGTTTCTCCCTAAATGTGAAATGGTGCCCCCATCAAAATATCTTTCCTTACTCTCCCCCTCTATCCTGACCCCACCCTTCCTCCCTATCCCAAACTGTCCAACCAGGTCCCTCAAGTTCCCATTCCCCCGTGCCTCCCCACCACCACCACTCACAGTTTACCCTGGAGATCTTTTCTATATTCATCCCTCTTCAGGCTCTCTTGATTATCTAGCCTCTCTGGGGCTGTGAATTGTCAGTTGGTTATCCTATATTTTACTCCTCAAACCAATAGTGATTACATACCATAGTTGTCTTTCTGGGTCTGCGTTACCTAATTCATGATGTTTTCTACTTCCATTTATTTGCTGGCAAATTTCATTAGGCCATTGATTTTTTACAGCTGAGTAATACTCCATTGCGTAATATACCACATTTTGCTTACCCATTCCTTAGTTAAAGAGCTTCTAGATTGTTTCAAGGTTCTAGCCAGTATGAATAACGTGCTATAAACATAGTTGAACAAGTGTCCTGTGTAAAACGATTTCTAAAGCAAAGGAGAAAACAAAAGAAAAGAAAGGGAAAGAGAGGAAAGCAGCAATAGAGAGAGAAAAAACATCAGGAAAAAGGACAACAGATAAAAGTTTACTTGTGAGGGAAACACATATAGAGAAACACAAATAGATCAAACAAACAGAACAATTGCCCCAGGTAGGATAAGTAAGAAACTTCTCAAAGTTTATAAGGAAAATGGTTTAAAGATGTTCACATTCAAGAAAAGATAATAAAACGATAACCAACTCCTGCTCAGAAGAGCATGCTGGCGAGATCACCTGACAACTAGGCTGCCAACCCAGCCCAATCCAGTGCTGTGAGTAAGATAAGCATTGTAGGAGAGGCAAGGAATATCAAAAAGTCACTGTGGGCTTAGCAGTTCACAGCTCTGCTCCAGGGAAAGTTTCCCCAATGCAAGTGTTAACAACTCTGCTCCAGCAGGTAAGGGTTTCACTGGTGAAGTTGTTCTAGTGCTACTCTGCCAAGGGAAAGTTTCCCCAGCTCCAGGAAGCAGAAGTGTTACAGTTCTGCTCAGTTCTGCCTACAATGAAAGCTGTTACAGCTGGACTCATCTCCAGTGAAAGTATCTCATGGTACAATGAACCTCATTCAATAGATTTATTGGGAAGAAAAAATCAAGGAGGGTGGCTGTCACCTCTGCTCAGGTGAGAAGCAGCAACAAGCTGAACAGAATACAGAGCTTATCTAGGGTTTGGGGGTGAAAGCCATGGAACTTTCCTGGGTGGTTGAAATTGGGGGGTGATTATGGCCTGATTCTGGGGCAAGCTCAAGGGATTTATGACATTTCATGCTTAGGGATTGGTGGGATTTCAAGCCCTAGGCCTGGGGTCATGTCAGGGTCAGGGTATTTTTCCTTGGCACTTTCAACCCTACAGTAAGTCAACCCCAACACCTACTCCATCTACAAGCTCCTGGTTCACTAAAAGAAGCCAGTGCTTCAGAACTAGATCTAGGAGCATGTCATCACCAAGGAAGATAAAAACCCGAAGGATGGCTGCAATAGAAGAAATCTGGTATTTATAGTGTTTCAGAAACAAGAGGACTTGAGTCAAACCAATTGCTTTTGACAGTATGTATTTGCATGTAGAGCTATGCAGGCAAAAAAAATACACTGAGTGACATGCTACAGTTTCCAATGCCACTGCGACCAAGGATATTTGATGGAGGCATGGGAAGGATGGAGGAACAGAGCAGAGAGAGACTGAATGATGTCACTGTCCAAAGCCTGAGCTACACCTGGAGTCCTTGTCAATGTAAATGGTCTACTACCACCTGAGGCCATGTATATATCTCTGCCTTGTGCTTCCACCAGAACCATGTCTGTGTCCTGCCCCCTGCTGCAGCCAGAGGCCATGTTGATGTCCGTGGCCCATATTGCCATGGAAATTCACGCAGTTGTCCACTGTCTGTGCTGCTACCTGAAGCCATGTTGATGTCTGTGGCTTGTGCTGTGGAAGAGGCTGTGTCCATGTCCCTGGTCCATACTGTCAGTGATGACAAGGTTCATTTCCAACTACTCTCCACAAACCCTTCTAAACCCACCCTCTCCTTTCTATCTCCAGAAATTCGTGTCCTCTTTTTCTTTTTTAAAGAACCTACTACATCTTATTTGTACTGTCTCTACACTCCATAGTTTGGGCTTTTTCCCTGTAGCATGGCCAATCTACCAGAGGCCATGTCCTTAAAGAAAAAGACTTTCAATCCCTAAAACCTACCAGCTGTCCATAGTTCCTCAGTGAGGAGTCAGGCAAATAAGTACTTTTTTATGGATATGACTTTCTTTAGTTTGGGGAAGTTTTCTTCTTTGATCTGGCTGAAGATATGGTCTATGACAGTATTATGGGATTCTTCTCCCATATTTCTGCCTACAATTCTGAGGTTTGCTCTTTTAATGGTGTCATACATTTCCTATATATTCCTTTTTTATATTAAAAAATGTGTGTGTGTGTTCTTTGTTTATTTGGTGTAGAGCTTGAGTTCTTTCATTGGATTGTTGGGTTTTTCAGTTCCATCTTCATTTCAGCTTGAGTACTCGTCAATGTCTCTATCCCTTTATTGAATGCTGCCCTCAAGTACTGAATGGTCTTTGTCCTTTTCATCGGCCTTACGTTTGTGAATTCTTGGGCTTCACTGAGTTCCTTTGTATCTTTTTAAACACCTTGAAACCTTTGATGATGTTTATGAATCTCCACTTAAATTCTGTGTCCTGGAGTTCATCGAGATAATTATCATTGGCATACATTTCTATAAGATTGATAGGTTTGACAAAGGAGATACTGGCTTGGATTTGAATAATGTTTGCTTGTTTATACCATGAGATCTGGGCAAAGTTCACTATTTTGTGAATTTTAAATGTCATGTGGAAAGAGCATGTTGGGGTAGAAGAGATGATGTACATTGAGTTTGGCCCAGAGGTTAGGAATGGCTTAAACTGAAAGAGGGTAGACATGGGAGTATGCTGGAAATAAACGATGTGTGTCCCAGTTCAAATCTGACTTGGAAGAGAGGTTGGATATGGTCTAGGACGGGCCTATGAGATGGTGTAGGTAAGGTAGGTCCTTGCAGAAGCCTAGAGATTGGTTGCAGCACAGATTTGTGGGCACCCCACCATCCATGTATATTCCTGAAGTCTACTCTTAGAAGCTCATAACTGATTTAAAAAAATTGATCTTTATTATTCTTTCCAATGTGGTAAAATTTAAAACAAATTTCAAATTTTCTGAAATATCAACATGAACATGATAATATGAGCTACTATCACAACTAACTCAGCATGAAAGGAGTCTTCCCTGTGCCATTGTCCCTTATGTGTCACCACTGCCTATTAAAAATGATCAAAAGAACCTCTGTAATATTTCTCTTATGGATAAATTTCTTGTTTGAATACTTTTTACTAGTTCCAGGTATTTAATGTGTGCTTATTAGGTGCATTATAATTTTTTGCTTGTCATTTGTTTTTAAAATCCTGAAAATCTTTGTTCATCTTGGTTTGGTGGCGCAAACCTTCAATCATGGCCACCCAGAAAGTATTTTCAGTTCAAGAATGTTCAGCATTAACTGCAAAACAATTAAGACAACAACAAATAAACAAAAAGCATTAAGTCCAGAGCCAAATACAATGTCCTGAAATTATTCCCCAGCACTCAACAAAAATTGTTCTATCAAGTCAATGTTATAAAATTTTGAGATAAAATGCATGTCACCAGATGTGTAGAAACTTAGAAGTTCAAAATTATAGTACAACTTCATTATTTCAATTTAAAACTTAAAAAATGCAATAAAAATTATATAAGAAATCATTTTTTTCAGAAAGTATAGATGCTATTAACATGGTGCTCTGTGTTTGTGTGTGTGTTTGTGTGTGTATGTGTATTTTGGCAAAATCAATTCAACAGTGATTTTTAATTTTCATTCTCATTTTTGTTACTAATTTCTTACAAGATAACTTGAGAATTCATTTGTTTAGATATTTGTACTTCCCAAATACCATTTTTGAAGATGCAGTAGCACATATAAGACTAGCATGTAATTAGGGATGACCTATAAAAATAATAATAATTTTTGTTCTCTTCTGATGTGAGATTCCCCTCTGTATACTATGATTACTATTGATTAATAAAGAAACTACTTTGGGCCTATAGCAGGGCAGAACAGAGCAAGGCGGGGAAACTAAACTGAATGCTGGGAGAAAGAAAGCAGAGTCAGGAGAAGCCACCTAGCTCCACCTGAGACAGATGCAGGATGCCAGACGGAATTTTATCTGGTAAGCCACAGCCACATGGTGTCACAAAGATTAATAAAAAATGGTTTAAATTAAGATATAAGAGCTAGCCAATAAGAAGCTAGAGCCAATAGGCCAAGCAGTGATTTAATTAGTACAGTTTCTGTGTGGTTATTTTGGGGTTGAGCAGCCAGGGAACAAACAAGCAGCCTCCTACAACACTCTTTAGATTGTTTAGTGGTGTAGGAGGTCCTTCTTCCTATGTGTTGCTTGTATTGGTTAATTAATAAGGAAACTGCCTTGGCCTGATGGGGCAGAACTTAGGTAGGTGGGGAAGACAGAACTGAATGCTGGGAGGAAGAACGGCAGAGAAAGAGAGAGTTGCCATGGAGCCACCAGAGTCAGACATGCTGAATCTTTCCCTGTAAACCACTGCCACGTGGTGATATACAGATTAATAGAAATGGGTTAAATCAAGATATGAGAGTTTGCCAATAAGAGACTAGAGATAATGGACCAAGCAGTGATTTAATTAATACAATTTCTGTGTGGTTATTTCGGGGCTAAGCTNTGGGGCAGAACTTAGGTAGGTGGGGAAGACAGAACTGAATGCTGGGAGGAAGAACGGCAGAGAAAGAGAGAGTTGCCATGGAGCCACCAGAGTCAGACATGCTGAATCTTTCCCTGTAAACCACTGCCACGTGGTGATATACAGATTAATAGAAATGGGTTAAATCAAGATATGAGAGTTTGCCAATAAGAGACTAGAGATAATGGACCAAGCAGTGATTTAATTAATACAATTTCTGTGTGGTTATTTCGGGGCTAAGCTAGCCGGGAGGCTGGGAAGAACAAGTGGGCCCCTTTCCCTTGCAACACTTTAGTTTTGCTTTTTTCTTTGTTCTAAATTTTGTTCACCTTTTTTCTTTCTTTCATTTTTGTAAAGACAACTTACTAGACCCAGAAAGGATGCTTCAGTTATATAAATTTGTTTTATGAAACTTCATGGTTCTCATTCATATTTTTCCTTATTCTATCAGTGGGTATACACAACTGAAGAGCTTTTCCATTTGGCAGTTGAGGAAGACCTGGACTTTGACATAGTGTCTTTGTTTCATTCATTTGATTATTTTAAGTAAAACTATATAAGACTGTTGGATTAAACAGAAGAAAACTTTTAAATTATAAAGAAAATATATCAGAACAAACATTTCATGCTTTTTTCTCCCAAAATAATTAGACAGTGGGCACCACAGGTCCTTCTTTCTTGTCTTGAAATGAAAGCACAATGTGACTCACTGCACAGCTTACTGAGGAAGTCGCTCACACTGAAAGACATAGTGGATTTGAAAATGAAAAGAAGGTAGAATCGCACTGCCGAACTGGCACAGATGCTTCCTGTCTGTAAAGCATCAACCAAAGATGTTTCATTTTCCTACTTGGGTTTCTTTTACTGCCAATAAAATTATACTACAATATATATAAGAGCTGAGTGTTCTGGGTCTTTTTCTTTCATCTTCTACCACTCAGAAATAACCTCCTGGACAGCAGACTAATCAGCTAAGAAGAAGCTTCTCCAGGGTAGGCACCTGGAAATACGAAGCCCTTTAACTTGACATTAAATTTTGCCTTGTTTTAGAGACAGCATTTTAATGGACTGTTTATAGAATATTAATTTTCATCACAGCAAGAGGACATACCTAAAAGAAATCAAAAGTCATAAATCCATCACATTTTGTAATTTTTTACAATAACAGTAAAGTATTTATTTGATCACTTGGGACAGTGATCAAGTCCATCAAGGTCCACAATTCCCTTTCTCCTCCTTGTACCTTGTGGTTCCTTAACATTCATAATGATGGGCCACTCTCAAATGGACTCTGGAAGAGAATTATTCCAACATATATATTTACAGTTATTTTTTTCTTATTTTTTAAGCTTAACATAAAATATATCTTAGAAAAAAACAATAAGTCACATATGCTCATAAAATCCAGTGAATAATTGTTCCTAAGATTCTTTCAGGTTTTGCACTGTTCTACTGCCACATTTATACTATTACCAGAGTTGACTGTGGGAGCTGACAGGCCACTGTGTGCAGTGATATGAAGGAAGAACTCAGGCAATCTGCCTCCAGAAAATGATCACAAACTTTATGGCACTCAAAATAAAATATAGGTAAACAATGATGTTGCCTTCTGTCCTAGTAATGGATGGAGCATACCTGGATGCTAGAAAACAGATTCGTGGACACTTGTTGTGGACTAGCACCATTTAGTTTAATGTTAAACAAAAGCTATATGCTAAAGGATGCTTTGCCCTTTGATTGCATCTAATAAGACTTCTTCCTTATCTTCTCAGTGTCATATGACCATATGTGATATATAAAGTGCTTATATATCACACTCAAGTCTACAGAGGCCTGTTATATGGAACAAATTGTACATGGAATAAATGTCCACTTCAAGATGATTACTGCTAAATCAAAGCTTTACTTTGGAAAACTGTTGCTCAGAATCTTCATGGACAATTATCTGGATTCTCTCCAGCATCGGCTCTCAAGTGTAGTAAGGAGGCTGCTTGTTCATTTCCTGGATGCCCAGACTTTTGAAATAACCACACAAAAACTGTATTAATTAAATCAGTGCTTGGCCAATTACTTAAGCATATTACTAGCTAGCTCTTACATCTAGAATTAGCCCGTCTCCATTATTTTATACTTTACCATGAGGCTCGTGGACTACCTGCAAGGTTTCAACCTGTCTCTAGCAGTGGTTCCATGGCTTCTCCCTGACTCTGCCTCCTTTTTCCCAGCATTAGGTTTAGTTTTCCCTGCCTAAGTTCTGCCCTGCTATAGGTCCAAAGCAGATTCTTTATTCATTAATGGTAATCACAGCATACAGAGGAGAATCCCACAACACACAAGTCAAATGTGAAAACTAGCTCCATCATTATACAGTCAAATGTTAGGAGTTGACCATATGACTGCTCTAATATTGAGTCCAAAATAAGGGTAGGAAAATTATTTTAAGATACACTGCTCTACATATACACCATGTGTTGAGACAAGTTCCAAATAAACCATTTCATTTTTAAATTAAATGCTAACCAGTCATTGTGCTTACTTTCAGGAGTGAACAAAAGATGAAACAACTGTATTTGTTCTTGGTTCTCTGGGTTCTTGGAGTATGTTTCCTGGTAAGTCTCAATAATCCCTACCGCTATATTCTTTTGTTAATGTTTACTTCAGATTAATATTACTTATCTGCCATTCCTAATATATAGGAACTATGAATTACTGATGAAATTCCACTCTAGTACTTTAAATTCTACTTTGAAATTGTGGCTTAATTTAATAGTCACAGAAAGTCTATGATTGCCATATTAGAATCTCAGACCTTATGTAGATTTTATTATACAGATAAATCTCTTCTGCTCCAATACTCCAGAAACTACACAGGTAACTCTTCTTGACCTAACTTAAAGCTGATTATCAACATATTCTTGTCCTTAGAAAAGTCAATAAACTATCCGTTAGCATAGCCAGTAGTAGTAGTTACTATGCAACAAGTACTGTACCAAGGCAAGCACTACCTAGACATTCTAGGCAACATTAAATCATTTATAATAAATGACCTTATGGAAATGGCCTTAGGCATGGCTAACAATATCTCACGATTAATCTGGCAGATGCCAGGATCTAGAAATATATATGAATGTCATTTTACAAAGGTTAAAACAAAATTGTTTCAAAGACACTGTAGGGTTACATGGTCTGTACATGACAGAGGTGGTAGGCCAGCCACAGCCTTTACACTACAGAGACTACTAGTCTTCCTCCCTTTGACCTCTGTGCATGGTAGTGCCTATTCTACAGTCACAATAAACATGTGTGTACCTCCCACTGCTGCCACACTGACATATGTCACAAACTAAAAACTCTATAACAGGTTTTGCAATTTACTGGAATTAAACCCTAGAACGACCCTATGTTCTTGAATTGACAAACACTTCCCACTCCTGTAGGGTAACTGCTTCCATTTGGGATTAATTTCAGTGACCATATCTACTAACAGCCAACTGGCACATGCCTTTAATCCCAGTACTCGGGAGGCAGAGGCAGATGGATCCCTGTGAGTTCAAGGCCAGTCCAGTCTACAGAGCGAGTTCCAGAAAAGACTCCAAAGCTACAGAGAAACTCTGTCCAGAAAAAAAAAAGATTTTTGTTCATGGTATTTTCTTTCCCTTCATTAACATCTAATCCTTTATCAAGGACCTGTATACTCAGAACAAAGAGGAAAATATTTTCTTTATTGACTTTTAAGATTTTTGACTTAGAAACATGTAACAGCTCTCTATAGCAACATAATAACTAGCCAGAAACTAGGACTTTAAAGTCTGTTTATTATAGTACAGTCTGCACTTGCTTAGTTGTGTTCTCTTCTCAAGTGCAGCACAGGCAGGAGAGGAGCCTTAAAGGACACCCCATCCTTCATCTCAAGGTCATCCTTTAACAGTTTAAAGATGTCTATCCCTTTATTGAAGTATTGTATGAACTCAAATTTGTTTAGTAATATTCTGAATTAACATAAAGTAACAAGTTTCCAAGTGGGTTTTTTATATTCCTCTGGGATGGCTTTTTCAAGATACCCAAGTCCCAGTTCTCCCTTTTCCAAATTGCACCCTTTTAAAATCAGTATCATTCCTTCTTCTTTATTATATTCCCAAAGTTCTCCATTAAAACATATTTTACAACTTTTACAACTTTTACAACCTAAAAGAAAAATAAAATATTAAAATTTCAAAGAAAATGTGTGGACGTAGAAAATATAGTAACCACATTAACTGTGCCCAGGAAAACAAATACCATGTATTCTCTCTAAAATCCTAGCATCTCATTGTTAAATATGTGTTCTGAGTTCAGGGTATATATTTATAAAGACCAGGGCACTAGAAAATGGCCATGAGATGATTATCTTCTTTCCTGCTGGCCATGAGCCTGAGGCCACTCTGATCTAATATAACATAATTCCCATATGATTCTCTCCAATACTGAGAATATTTATTATAAGTCGATAGTCTATTTGCTGCTGCATTAAACTTTAGCCCCTTCTGCCTCCATAACTATAGAACTTAGAAGAAGATTATCTGATAAAACCAAACCAGCAAATATCTTTGGAGAGGGGGACTTTTAGCAACCATCTGAAAATTCTACCTAGGCCAGAAAGATTATGATCTGATAATTTTCTTTGAAATATCTAATTTAAGATTGTTTATTTCATATCTCCCACAGTCTGGTGAGTGACACAGAGGCCCCAAAAGACAACATGAAACTAGAAGAGCTCTGCTTCCTCTTCTCCCTCCCTTTGGTTCAAGATTTGCCAGAGGTTAAGAAATTGATACCACTCCCCATAATCCCTTTGTTCCAGAAGAAATGATCATACAGCCTCCTCTATTTACAGTAATTATACCTTCCATAATATGACCTCCACAAATCTGAACTCCAACCAATCTTCCTCCCATTCCACCTCCTGCCCCAATACATCATCATCAACATCATCATCATCATCATCATCATTATCATCATCATCATCATCATTAATGCCCTAGCAATGTGTAAGCATGCATAGGCATTCTGTTTATATATATATATTTTTTTTTAATTAAAAATTTCCACTTCCTCCCATTTCCCTCCCCCTCCTTCTCCAGTCCAAAGAGCAGTCAGGGTTC
>LOJH01015484.1:10725-23410 GCA_001685095.1 Ellobius talpinus | reverse complement strand
CCTCAGCTGCTCAAGGAACAAGCTGGGGACATCTCCTTGGACACCTTGGAACCCAAATAGAGATTTTCTTTCTACTTATGATTGTAGAGGGATTAGCATCTGTCACGGCAGGAAGACATGGCAAAACTGCAGGCATAGTGGCAGCAGGAGGAAGCTGGAAGATCACACCCTCGATGACAGATATGAAACAGAGAAGCAGAGTGACGCTAGGAACTTTCAAATCCTTCCTCCCATGGTGTATTTCCTCCAGGGAGGTTACACTACCTTCCCAAACACGAGCACCAAATGGGAATAAAGTGTTAAAGTCATTCTGTTAGACAAGAAATGATCATCCACATCAGGACCTGCAGAGAAAGCTATCCATTGAGTCAAACTGGACACAGGAGATATCAACCCAGAGGACACAGCAGCACCATCAGCTCACACTTCTAGATCACCAAATAGGATGGTCACTGAGCTTAATTCCCCATCTGTAGAAGAGAGGGGGTGAGAATCAGATCGCAGCCTCTGGGGCCTGGTACCCAGCTTTTACCATCAGATTCTCTTATATTCTGCATCACAGTGAATGAGTTCCAGGCATCTCTTTCTATCATTGTTGTTGTGTTGCCTTGTGTTGTGTGGTTGTTAAGTTGTTGGAGATAGGTATCAAGTCACCATTGCTCATATAGAAATAGAAGTGCCAGGATACTTTCCTCATGTGGAGCCGAGTGGAGCAGGAGTGCGAAGTAGAGAGTGCATGAGTGAACCAGGAGTTTAAGGAGGCCAGAGTGGCCCTGGAACAGGGAGAGAACTCTGGCAGGAACCCGCCATAGATTGACAGTGAGTGCTGCTCTTTGTGCTTCTTCCCAGCAGTGTCCCGGCAGCCAGCAGCAGCCAGAGCCAGGCAGTGACACAACTCCCATGACCCACCCTTCTCGAAATATCAGCTAGACAGTCACTTCCTCTGATCAGGAAGGACAGACCCTGGGACTGCACTGCTACATGCTCTTAGGAATGTGAGCCCTTGTCTTCCCAGGGACCCTCGGATACACGGCACATTCCCCCGGGAATGGCTATGGGAACAACCTCAGGCCTTACAGGAAGGAAGAAGGTCCAGGGAAGGCTGTGACCCTAGTTATTTTGAACACAAGTCTTCTCTGTCCAAGGAAAGGTCACTCTTCTCTCTTACAGACAGGCAGGAGAGGCTCGACCTGATGTGTGCTTAATAGGAAGAATGGTGGCCCATGACTTCAGATGTCGGATTTGGGGAGGTGGTATTTGAGGAAGATGGATTAATCCCTCTAACTCTACTGATATACTCCAGTTGATGACCCCTCTTTTAGCCTTGATATCAAATTCATCTATTGAAAACACTTGAGAAACTGCTTTATAAGGAAAGTTCTGGGAGCTAAAGATAAGGCTGTAGAGAGAGCAAAAAGCCCTGCTCCCAAGATAATTTTATTCTAGTGACAGGGGACAAAGAAGAAGCAGATATAAACATGATGGCAGGTGCTGGCAAGTAAGGAAACTAATACAGAGTTAATGAAAGATGAGCAGCATTTGGGGTATGGGACAAGAGGCAAGAGCAGTTGCTGGAGTGTTGAGATCAAGGCTGTGGCAGTGGACGCTACACAGTGTTCTGGGAGCGAGCCAATATGAGATCAGAGGATGTTCACTGCCAGTAACCTGAAGACTCCCAGTACAGGAGCAGATCTGTGGGTTCAAGGTGACAAAAGGAAAACAGGCTGGAGAGGAAGAGAGCAGGAATGGAGACCTTGTAGTGATAGTCAAGACCTGGTACTTTGGTCAAAGTGGGATACAGAGAGAGCTATAGGAGACTGTGGGCAGTGGGACAATATCCTTCCAAGTATTAGATGAATAACTTCAGCACAGGGCCTTGCCTTTTTAGAATGGGGAGGGACTGTGAATAAGCAAACCACTATAAAGCTGTAGGAAGAGATTGGGCTTGATGATAACCTTTCATAGTGAAATCTAACCACGGCACAAGAGATCCAATCCCTGTAGGTTTCTAACCATGCCTGTGATCCAAAGCCCCACTCTTCATTTCCCTGCCTTCTTTGGTCATCAATAGGGAAGGGATCAGTCGCAGTTATCCAAGGATATTGGCAGAACAATGGCTTCACATCTAGTCAGGGGAATGACAGTGGAGAGACTCCATGAGCTTAGTGTTCTTCACAGAGCTACCACTGTTTGTTATGAATCCATCCTTTGGAGTATACATCCTCTAGGAAACACAAAGTTCATCCATGAATCAGTCTTATTTTAAGCTAACCTATAAGCCATTTCTAATCCTGAGGGAGTTCTATGAACTGAAACAGTGTAGGGTTCATCTATCCAACTGATGCACATGCTATACAAAGGAGAGAGGAAAGGAGGAATGGAGGAAGGGAGGGAAGAAGGAAGGGAAGGAAATAAGGGAGGAAGGGAAAGAGAAGGATGCTGTGGTATTGTATGAAGGCTGCTTGGCCACTTGTTCGTTTCTCAGCTGCCCAGACTCCCAAAATAACCACACAAAACTGTATTAATTAAATCACTGCTTGGCCCATTAGTTCTAGCTTCTTATTGGCTAACTCTTAAATCTTAATTTAGCCAATTTCTAGTAATCTGTGTATCACCACAAGACTGTGGCTTACTGGGTAAAGTCCCAGCATTTGTCTCTGGAGGGGCTACATGGCTTCTCACCAACTCTGCCTTCTTTCTCCCAGCATTCAGTTTAGTTTTCCCCGCCTACCTGTATTCTGCTCTGCACAGGCCTAGGACAGTTTCTTTACTAACCAGTGGTTTTCACAGCATACAGAGGGTAATTCCACATTGCTGTGGGACAATAGCTTTGTATTGTTTTAATGAAATGCTGATTGCTGATTAGCCAGTAGCCAGGCAGAAAGTATAGGTGGGGTGACCAGGCAGGAGGAAGAGGCGGGGTAACAAGAACAGAATTCTAGGAAGAAGAAAGGGTCAGTTTGTAGTCATCATCCAGACACAGAGGAAGCAAGATGAGAATGCCTCACTGATAAAAGGTACCAAGTCATGTGGCTAACACAGACAAGAATTATGGGCCAATGTAAGTTATAAGAGTTAATAAGAAGCCTGAGCAAATAGGCCAATCAGTTTATAATTAATGTAGGCCTCTGTGTGTTTCTTTGGGGCTAAACAGCTGAGGGACCAGGCAGAACAGAAACCTTAATCAACAGAAGGGAGGTGTGGGGAAGGAGAAGGGAAGGGGAAGAAGAGAGAAAGGGAAGGGAACAGAAAGACGGAAGGAAACTCTTTAGGCCGAGGTTGCTTTGGCATGGTTGGCTCCAGCTGTCAATCATTCACAAAGTGAAGTGCTGCTGGTAAGAAAGGTTTGGGTTTTTTCTCACAGTGTTGCAGTCTTTGTCCAGTGTCTATTGCTTGGCTCTGCTGTTTCAAATCTGGAGCAAAGTAGCACATCAAGACAGGATCCCAGGGCCGACCAATTTTCTTACCTCACACCAGCTTGGAAGCAAAGAGTAAGGCAAGAATGAGTAGGTCCCTAGATCCCTTTCAACGACACATCCTCAATAACCTAAGTTCCACTAACCTCCACCTTCTGAAGCCCCCACTTCCCAACAGCTTCAGAGGCCAGAGACCAAGACATTAATACATGGCTTTGGGGGAACATTTGAGATCCAAACTACAGCAGTTTGTTCTCCCAAAGCTAATGCTCTCATCCCCTAGGGAGTACTAGGAAAAGGTGATTCTTAAATTATGAGTCACCAAAACCAGAATGGGGCTATTGGAAGAGAAATATGCATTGCATAATTTAGTGTTTTGCCTGTTTGGGACACTCCTTGATTGTTTCTAAGGAAAATGCCATCCCTTTCACCTCTGGCACATGCAGCAAGCCCCAGCATGTCATCTGGCCCCTCATTCACTTCCATTGAGACAGAAAGACAGCTATGACAGGAAGGATCATTACGGATGAGAAAGGGGCATGCATTTAGACAGATTACTCATCTGCTCCCTTCTCCGATGCTTATGTCAAAAATGAACCATGTATCTCTGGCCCTCTCAGCCACTTCATATTAAATTTTACGAACATGCAGTTCTAGAATCATCAAATTAAGCACAATTCTTTTGCTTTATTGAACGGGAAGACTGGGGGTCATTTGCCCTTGGCTTGGGGTCATAAGTGAACAGGCCTACACTAAAACAATCCTTTGCTCATTTTGACCTGCCTAGACATGAGCTTCTTTATAGAAATCCATATATTTTTACTGTAAAGGCAAAATAAATAAAGGTGAAAAGAAGAAAAAGAAGACAGAAAAACCGTCCTGCTTCAAATTAATTTCAGCTAGTATAGCTCTGATGTTTTGTACCTGTATTTATGACACATACAACAAGTGCAGAAAGGAATTGCCCTCATTTGCCACCTTTAAGGAGCTTAAATTCAAGAGCGGCAAACCAGTCTGCAAATATTCTTTTTGTGTAGTAAATGCAATATCCTTAGGTCATATAAACAGATACAGGTTGTCTGTATTTGCCCCTTTAAATATCCTTATCTGTGATTACAACTTCAGACTATGCCCTTAGGCCCCATGGGAAGCCAAGGAGTCCCGTTTCAACATACACCAGTCATAAAATGAGCAGTCTATCTTTAAACACATTTGTTTGCATGGGCTAGGACTTGCCAACTGGATGCAGGGCATGGCTTTCAGACGGCAACAGGATGGTGCAAGCACTTTCTGTACACAGCGGAGTGATAGCTCTCATTGGGAAACATCTGTCAACCCCACAGCTACTCCGTGGCCAGCCTCTTCTCCAACACCTCACTGTCAAGGCAGCCTAAATGGTTTCAGAAGCTTCTTGTCTGGAAATGGTGAACTCATGCCCCAGTGACTGAAATGGCTGGCAGGCAGTTCCCAACCACGCCCCCATTCCCCCAAACAAGAGCATTGCATCAAAGAGGGTTGTGCGAGTTCTGTTGTCACACCTTGGCTGGCAGTAGGAGCAGGACCCACATCCACTGTGTGTGTTTGCTACTCGGTTCCAAGTAGAATACTGTGCACAAAGGTATGTCTATAAAATACTCACATAGTGAGGATAAGCCCATGATATTACTCAATTCATTTTCTTTCATTTACATGGAGGAATCTGGAGTCCTGGGGAAAGAGGTGATTTCTAAAGACACACAAAACAAGGCAGCTCCAGCCAGAACCCTTTATCTTGCTCACACGACATGCTCCTTCCAAAACTCCACATGAACCCAGGTTCAAGACTGCTCCACCTACCTGTGGGTTTCCTGAATGAACTATTTACAAAAAAGGCTTTTCTCTCTCTTCTACTTTTTAACTTGGTCCTCGAATACAACACTACCCCTAGACAGGTTTTCCTTTTGGCTTAAATTTTGTACTGGTTTTGATTTTCTAAATATTGCAATAAAATGTATTCCTCTAGCTTGTTATATTGTGGGTGTCCCCTTTAAGATCACACATCTGTAATGGCTACCTTGTTGCCCTCTTCTTCATTTCTGTCCTAGTTCAGAAGCTCAGAATATCTTCTTATAGCATGACAGACAGGGAAACATCTGAACATATGCTCTCCTGAGGTATGCCATCTAAAGATGATTGCCTCACTGGAAATGCTTATAGAGAAGCACTAGAGGAGAGGCAGGAGATGCCTATAGGTCCAACCTTCTAGGGACCATAAATGCAAAGGATGGGTACTTGACAATGAGCAGCTGTAGCTACAGAAATGGGTACTGAGCCACCTTTGGGCAGCTTCTGAAGAGCCTCCCAGATAGTAACAGCCAGTCTCAGGGAGACACATCCAAGGCTGAAAGTAAGGCCTCTCATCTGCAAGAAGGTGGGATGTCCTCCCTAAACTGTGTCCCATACATGCTGTCACTGAGGTATAGTATCATCAAGCCCATGGCATGGGGGTACAGTGGAGTACAAGGTAGAAGAAGGTGAGCCTTACAGAAGAGGGACAGCTGAATTACTGTGGTGGTCATTCTTCATTGTGAACTTGAATGCTGTGGAGTCACATGGGAGATATACTTCTGGCATCATCTGTGAAGATTTTTCCAGAGAGGTTTTACTGAGGAAGGAAATCTTACCCTGCATGTGGGTTGCACAGTCTCTGTGGAGTTTTGCACTAAATATGAAGCAGAAGGTAGACTGCAGACCAATTTTCATATCATTCTTGTTTCCTAGATGTGGGTACGATGTGACTAGCATTCCTGTTTCTGTCGTCAGAGTCTAGAGCTGCTATTGTGGCCACTCTTTTTCACCGCAATGGACTGACCATATCTTCAACCCATGAGACAAAATAAGATCCTTTTCCTTTAAGATGATTTGGTTATGTATTTTATCACACCAAGGATATTTAACTAACACAACCACCAGCCAACATGTCAACCTCAACTTGTGAGAACTAGAGACTCCACTCTCACGACTCCTCCCTCTAGAACTCCCCAAGCAGAACATGGTGTTATGATCATCCAGTTACTTGTCTTTCTCGGTAATGGATGCAATTTTCTTGGTGTCAAGGACCAGGTTTATTCAACTCACTATCACCAGCCTAGAATTGATCCCATAACCAATGTGTAGCCTGGATGCAGGAATGATGAGTTTGACCAAAGTCTTCCTGTAAGGTTCTGAAAGTCATGGCTAGCTCTCATAACCACAAATCCTGCCCTTAAAGCCTGTAAGCCTCCCATGGCAACAGTGAGATAAAGGGTTTGAGTGTAGACTACCATAGGGCTTTACCTACAGCCATTGAAACTGGAGCTTCTTATGATGAGCATCTGCCCCAGAATGCTATTGCACCCTAGGCTTTTTATCAACCACTTTAAAAAATATTTTAAAAAATACTTTCTTAGCTCTCAGCAGCAATTTACCATTCCCTGAATTAAGTCAGCACACTTTAGACGTTCTCATGACATTTTTTAACATTTTTTTCACACTATTAAAATCTGGGTTTGAAAGAATAAGTAAGTCACCTTCTAAAGAAAAGTTGTAACTGTAGCAAATCAAGAATCATTAGAAAAGACAGGAAGTAATGAACCTGTAGCCACTGGCAGACAAACTAGTAAGACAGATGCCACTGAGCCAGGGCTTCAGGGATGACTACTATGGTAGAACTTTCTGGGTTAGGGAGAAGATAAAATTTGTATCCCTCTTTCAATTTTCATCACTGCTGAATTTGCATGGGGTTTTGGTTTTGTTGTTTTGCAAGAAAAGCTTGTCAGAACTAAGGAATTTCATTAATCCAATATGTTTCTCAAACAAATAACATACTAATTCATTTTGTACAGGCTTGTTGTTGATAACTTATTTTTGTATGTAACCTATCCAAGAGTTCTGTGGCGCAGACAGGCTATTAGTAGTAGTGGTAGAAGCCAAGCCATGGAAGCTCAGTCAGTAAATGGATTGGCCTGTAAATGTGAGGATCTGAATTCAGATCTCTATAAGTCAGACAAAAAGCCAGGCACGGTGACTGGTGTCTGTGATCTCAGCACTGGAAAGTCAGAGGCAGGAAGATTCCTGAAGCTCACAGACCTAGAAGTCTTGCTAAAGCAGGCGTGCTATGTTAAGTGAGAGACACTGCCTCAAAGCACAAGAGGAGTGATAGAGGACATTACCCACCCAACATTGATCACTGACCTTTGTCCTGTATTTGTGCGCGCACACACACACACACAATTTTACTCACATAAGCACATATACAATATATACATGAATACATACAAAATTAACATACATAGAGATTAGAAACACTTGAATATCTCATACAACTCATATGACTGGAAAATTGTTAATCTTGGAGTCACTAACCCTCTGTGCTTGGGGTCAGGAGAAGATGTCCCTTCCCCTCTTCTGCTACCCAGAAGAACAACATAACCTCTTTCCATGTTGCCTCTTCATATCAAGTTCTCTCATAAGTCAGGACGTTTTCTTCCTCTTCTACTTGAGAAGACATCCCCAGATGTTCCCAGAGCTTACCTCCTTTCTCTTGGTCATGTCTCCACATCATCTTCTAAGAGCGTGTTTCCCCAGATAGGGACAACATTGTCTACACATCCACTCCCTGGCACTTCTTAAAATGTCACCGTTCCCTTCTTTTCATAGGATTAATTGGTCCAGTTCAGGTGTGAACTGGTAGACACACAACAGTGTAGACGAATTCACATTCTGCTCATACTTGGAGAAAGGCCTGCTATCCATTCATTCAAGCAAGGATGGTCTGGGATAGCTAATAAAGGTCTACAGTATGGATGAAGGTGCTATCAAGCCAGTATCTCTATCCGTTCTACAGAACTGGGAAGCAGAGGGAGGGTGATGAGTGTGGCTGAGCCTATAAAACCCAAATGCAGAGACAGGGCAGAATTTGCACATGACAAACACGGTAGAAAGGAGGGGCTTGTGGATTGCCATAAAATCACTTCTGGGAGCATTCCTACATGTTTGTGCTTGAATATTACCTGGCAGTAATTCAAATAAATCTCCACTTTCCATTTTGCACATCAGAGGTTTCATGCAGTTCTATTCCTGACCAATTCTGATCTGCTCCAGAGAGAATGTCTATGCAGATACTGTCATAAAAATAGAAGGATGTTTGTCACAAAGAATCAATTTTATCCTTTTGCTTTAAGTCTCCATAGTTCCCATGACAGTCTGTTTGCATGTTTTGAGTTCCCAGCAAGATTTATTATGTCCCTTCACTAAGCAGTGAGTCATGAATGGTAGACTTTTGTGGGCACAAGAGTAAGGCAGACCAAAGAGGGTGAATCACAGCTCCAATGCGCAGGGCCCTGGAAGGGGCATGGGGAACAGAGAAGGGGAGGGGGCAAAGGAAGAGGGCAGGAACAGGGAAAGGGGAGAGGGAGATAAAGAGGGAGAAGGAAAGGGAGAGGGAGAGAGAGTTTTGAGTCATGGCAGTTTAGACCACAACTTTTTCCTGCCATGGCATTTAAAACAGGAAGTTTAAGCTGCATAGCTGTGGTTTCTCAGTCAAGAATTGGGTCAATCTGTCCTTCCTTTTGGTGGCTCAGACCATTTACTGTCAGAGCTGGAAAGAAAGCCACTTCAGCCTCAGTTTCCTGATCTGAGTAAGGAAGTGGTTGAAATAGATAAGCTTCAAGAAACCAAGATCTTCAAACGTTTTATTCTCAACACACCCTTGCCAAAGGTTCTGCCTGGAGACCTCTCGCGTTGTGTTCATGCAATAAAAAGGACTGATTCTCTATTGTTGGATCTTATTTCTTCTGACATCATGTGCTTCCCATTTTCCAAAGGAAGTGGATTATGCAGCCTCTTATGTGTGCTAATTAGTTCAACTCCTTCTGTGTGCATGTGCACAAGATGCTATGAGCATGCAGAGGAAAAGGCTTTTGTAGTGGCATGTAACTGGGAAGCCACACAGAGGAGGTGTCGCGTGGGTCTTAGACATAAACCTACACAAAGCACAGACAACACGACAAAGAAAAATCATCTGAGACAAGGCAATCACATGTGTAAAATGTCTGGTCTATGAGAAGACCTAGGTATGTCAAATAACGGAAGAGAAGAGCTGGGGTTGTCCACAAGTAGGTGTGTGTTAGAGTGTTATTTCCCCCAGCCACTCTGCTCAGCTCTTAGCGGTTTCATGGTAAGCATTCTTCTTGAAGCCTCTTCCATTCTTCCCAGCACTTCTAAATTTGGTAAGGCTGATCATGACCTCTAGCTTGGAAGCCAAGCCTGTACCCTTCCACCCTACAGGATTGGCAAGTGGGTTATCCTGAGCCAATGCTATGTAATGGAATCCAAATGTCTTCTTACACTAATAGAGACAGGTACTTGTGCCTGGATCAGCCCCAATAATAAGGATAGAATGAACACATATGAAAAGCTGAGCTGAGAGACAGGAGACTGTTGGTGAAATGCTTTTTACCATCTGGTTAGGGTGCCCCCGACAGAACCACAGACTTCCTAGGTAAGATTTTTATCTTCACTGAATGGAATGCTCGATCAGCTCTCTGGCAGTCATTCATGTCCATTGTTATAGACTCCTTCAATATCTCCAAGGATGGATAAGCAAAGTTCCCCAAATAGATTCCTAAGGAAATGGCATTATGTTGGGACAAACATTTCATCCCAACCTTTGGTGTTCAAAAGTCCATCTTTGTTTTAGTTTCAGCGATTATAAGTAAAATTTCTAGATGTGTTGAAGAAATAGGAACCAAGGGGTAAGAACAGCAAGCATGCATGCAGGTGTGTCAGTGAACATTTGTGTGCATGTGTGTTCTATTGTGATGGGTATGATATGCATCATCAGTAGTGAAATCAGACAGGCCTGACCTGATGTTGGCTAGCCATCCCTTCTCACAAAGACACTGGGTCGAAAACACATGTCAATATAAAGAGAGTTAGGAATGGCCAAATGCCAGTCAGCATGGAATACTGCAGTCAATGTGGATGCTGGAAGGAACATCCGGCTACTAGCCCAGGAGGCAGACAATCTCCAGAGTGTCCCTTGGACCCTCACAGTGTCATTGTATCTTGATTTTTTGCAGTGCTGGGGATTGAATCTAGGGCTTCACGGGTGCAAGCAAAAGGCTCTTCTACTGAGCTGTATACTCATCCCACATTGTCGTATCTTAATATAACTCAGTTTTCTGACAAATAGTCTCTGTTAGGAATTTCTTCCCTGAAGCAGCAAAACCATTTATACCAGTCCTGTGCTAAGGGCAAGGATGCTGGGCTCAGGCCAGAGCGACGGGAAGTGTCATCATTTCTCTTTGATGTTGCACGTGGACCATTCCCTCCCTGTGCAAGCTGCCCAGACAGATAACTTGAGACAGACAGACGGGCTGGGAGAACACAGTTGTGATTAATTTCTCTTCTCTTCCTTTTGCATTGGCTTTCTTATCTGCTCCTTATCCCTTCCTCCAAAGAGACACACAAAGATTTGCCTTTGCTCTGGAGACGCTCCACCCTATAATCTCTTGCTTCCGCTCATTTAAAGATGTGTCTTATTCCTTTCCAAAGGAGAAAAAAATAGCTATCTTTCCAGTTTCTTTCAGTTCATGGTCTCTGCTAAAATAATCCATTCACACAAAAACACTCATGAGCAATGTGTAATTTACTGAGATTACATGGGGCCCATGGAGGGTTTACATTGACTGAGCCAGCAGCAAATTGAAATCTTCCTTACACATCTTTGTGGTGCTGTGGATTCTTCCAGTGGGGGATGGTGGAGAATGCCCCAAGCTCACCCTTTTTCACTATTTCTGTTGCTCTTTTTCCTTTTTTGTTACCCCCAATACACACAACACACACACACAAAGCAGGGTCCTTTGTGATCTCAAGCTGGCCTTTAACCCGATGACCTCAAACTTCTGATGCTCCTTCTTCTACCTCCTGGGTGCTGGGACTAAAAGCACACACCACCATTCCTGGTTTATTAGTGCTAGAGAACGAAGCCAAGGCTTCTCTCATGCTAGGCAAATGGTCTGCCCAATAAGCCGCACCCCTGAACTTTTCTTCAGGTTTTGTGTGGTCATTAAAAGTCCTCTTCAGTATAAAATGAGCCTCTTCTGCCTCTGTCCACATCAATATTGAAACTACCCTACCAAGGCACAGCCTAACCTGCTACAAAAGGTTTCTCCCTACCCACTGAGACCCTACCTATTTAGAAGAAGGTGGTGAAACATAATGGAAACACAGTTTCTTCTTTTCATACTGGATAGTGAAAGCTTCCTGTATATTCATACTGACGTGGTACACATGTCGCCCAAAAGGTGCTATAATACAGTTTTTGTTGTTGCTGTTTTTTGTTTGTTTTCTTTTAGTTTTTGAGACAGGATTTCTCTGTGAAACAGCCCTGGATGTCCTGGAACTCTCTCTATAGACCAGGTTGACCTCGAACTCAGAGACCCACCTGCCTCTGCCTCCTAAGTGGTGGGATTAAAGGCATGTGCTACCACCGCCTGGCTTGTCATAATACCTTTTTATACATAACCCTCCCTTGAAAGGTATGTAAACCTCTTGCCCAGGACCTTGTTAATCAGTGTCAGTCCTGTGACATCATTGTCTCCGTTTCTCTCATTTTCCTTTCTGGAGAAAGGCACTACAGATATTTCACCTTAATTTTTATTAAGTCATTGTCCCTGTTACCCCCAACAGTTTGATAGCATCTTGTTTGCATGAAGAGGAAGTTATTGTAAGAGTTCCAGGGGGACTTCCCATTTGATCCCATAAGCAGCAGTTCATGAAAACGGGACATTTGTCTGCTTTCTTGGTAATAAATTTAGGTAATGAAATAAACAAAACTGCCTGGGATTAGGAAGAATAATTGGTCCCTTCCTTTCTTCTTAAATACATCATTTAGTATCACATTGTTTTCACCTTACAGTATCATTTTTATTATTTGTTTAAAAATTTGTTCTTAGTATCCTCCCAAGTAAGGCACCAAGTCAGGCATCCAGGACAGCACAGAGACTACCTCAAGGGATCCATGGGGAATAATCACGTTGAGTGTATAAGATATAAACCAGTATTATTTATAAGAACTAGAAGTATTGATGACCATATATACATTGTTCTATTTTATTGTTTTTAGATTTATTTATTTATTATGTGTGCAGTGTTCTGACTGCATGCATACCTGCAGGCCAGAAGAGGGCTCAAAATCTCATTACAGATGGTTGTGAACCACCATGTGGTTGCTGGGAATTGAACTC
>LOJH01015483.1:12846-23410 GCA_001685095.1 Ellobius talpinus | reverse complement strand
GAAGAAGAAGAAGAAGAAGAAGAAGAAGGAAGGAAGGAAAGAAAAAGCAAACCATCTTTGAAACTAGTCTTTTGGTAGCTTCCCCTTCCCCACACACCTTTTACCTTCTCTTCCTTTATTTCTATGATGTATATTAATTACCTTCTTTTACAGAGTATCTAATTATTTTATTTATTGGTCTTAATTTGTTTTGCTGTCTGCATACAGCAGATTGCTCTTTGCGTCCTTTATTCTACTTCTTTTTAAAGGTTTGTTTTCTAAGTGTGTGTGCAGGTGTGTGTTTCTGTCTGTCTGTCTGTCTGTGTTTGTGTGTCTCTGTGTCACCATGTCCAGGTGCCCAAGGAAACCAGAGGTACTAGATTCCTTTGAAGGTGGAGTTATAGGCAGTTTTGAGTTCTGAGACTTAATTTTAGGTCCTCTGAAAGAGCAGCAATGTGTTCTTAAATGCTGCAGCATTTCTAGACCTTGTATTCTACTCCTTACTGTGGTAGTCTCTCTTTGAAGGCAGCCTTGTACAACTCAGAGTTTCACTGGCACTTCTGCAAGGCTGTCCAGTGCCTTCCACTTCTTTCTTTTTATCTTGTGCCCTTTCAGAGGAATCTCAGAACTGTACCGAACTTTGGGTGTGGCTTTATGTAGCAAAAAGTTTTATGTAGCAAAAAACTAAGTTGTATTATTTAGTCAGCTAGCTAGCTACTTAGTTACAAGTGTTTCTTTAGTTTATAGCCAGTATTTTCATTATACATCATTTTATGAGTTGAGTTTAGATGGCTTTCCTCTAAATCCATTTATTTCCATTTGCCTACAGTGAAGCCTATCTAGCCCTCTCCTTACCTTACACAGCAGTTCTTAGTTTATTAAGTTTCAAATTAAGAAATTGATTAGAATAACTGCTTAAAAGTCAGATTTATATAATACAATGAATGATTTTAATTTTAAGAACTTTGATTATGATATTGAGCCTTATTGTTAGTGAACAAATATTTAGTTGATTTTAACATCAATTTTCTAAATTGTGAAATATAGGTACAAAATGCACCTACTATGATAAAGGAGGAAGTATACATTCAATGTAATAACTAGGCTTGGAATACTCAGAATACTGCTGTCAGAGTTGTGAAAAAGACTCACACTCATCTTATTTGATACAAAAGCATGAATAGAATGGTAAACACTAGAAATGCAGAAGCTATTGTATTATTACTCAAAGATTGCATGCTTTCATACTAAGAAAACCCAATAAAATAATGCAGGAAACAAAGAAATCAAATATCATGAGACTGCGTCTGGAATATCCAATTGTTATTATTTTTTAATTCTAGATCTGGAGAAAAGATAAATGGCTTCAGGTGACTTCAGTTCCAGAAATCAGGGATGAAAATAAATGAGCATGTCTCACTAAGATGGTCACTGTGCTCAGCACCAATAATGATAGTGTGTTGCCATGATTACTCCCACTGATGCCTGTTCATGGGCTGCTGGCATTCTCTAGATCCCTCCCCAACCCCACATCAGTGAAAAGTGCAGTGTGGGTAGGGCAGGAACGCACATCTGTAACAGCAGCCGAGCATACAGAACAGAACATCACAGCTTGACTTAAAATACATGGAAGACACGACTTTGAGACTTTAGGAGAAAAAAAGGACATCTTTAAAATGCAAAGAACTCCCTTATTTTGAGAAAGCAAATGTCAAGTAAAAGAAAAATTTCTGAGCATAACAATGCAAATTGTTGAGTTCTCCAGTGTTGAAATTGCCATCTTTAGTATGAGGTCTGGGTGATAAAATGCACAGTGGAATTTCTGGTTCTGAAATGACATGAAGTTTAAGTATTGCATAAAACTAAAAATGGCTCCACTAAATACTTATGTAGGTGGTAAGAAGGCTAGATAGGCTTCACTGTAGGCAAATGGGAAGAAATAAATTTAGAGAAAAGTCATCTTAACTCAACTCATAAAATGGTGTATAGCAAATGTATCAGTTGTAAGCTAAAGAAACACTGTAGCTAGCTAGCTAACTAATTAAATACATAAAATCTAACTTTTTATACATGAAGTTGCTTGTGTATTAGAGCCACACACAAAGTTCAGTATAGTTCTAGGACTCATTTAGAAGGGCACAGGATAAAAATAACCTTCATGTACGGACAACCAGGGAGCCTGCATGGGACCAACCTAGGCCCTCTACATAAATGTGACAGTAGAGATACTGGTTGACTTATGGCACTCCTAGCAGTGGTAGCTGGGCCTGTCCCTATCACACTGACTAGCTTTTGGGAACCTATTCCTCCTACTGGGTTGCCTTACTCAGCCTCCAATACAAGGGGAGGTGCTTAGTCCTAGGGCAACTTGATATGCCATGCTTTGCTTATATCCCTGGGAGGTCTGCCCCTTTCTGAACAGAAACAGAGGTAAGGAGGGTGGGGGTGAGGGGGAGTTGGGCAGAGGAAATGGGAGGAGAAACTGCAGTTGGGATGTAAAATAAATTTTTAAAAAATTACAAAAAGAACATGAATAAGTAAAATGATCTTCAGTTTCTCCTCTTGTTTTATGTGTGCTTGTGAAGTGTATTTCTATGTGATTGTCAATTTTTTTGTTATTTGACAATGAATTGTGCCCTTTTCCACAGAGCCTTTGCTCACACCCACATAACAAATCACTATAAAATTACCCCTTATTTAATGGAGCATGCCTATGGCTCTATCTACAATAAATAAAGAGTAAGATTTGACAGCATTACAAGAGACTGCTCTAAAAATGTAGCATCTGTGTTTCATGGTATTGTTCTTTCAGTTTTTACTTATTTTATGTCATAAAAGTTGATTATCTATCACATCTTGTGGATTCTAGAAATGTCATTAATTATCAATGATTTAAAAATTGTGACCCAACCACAACTATGAAATTTGCTCAGTACTCTGTATGTTAAAGATGAGGGTTTGGAGTTGACTGTGTGAAAAGGGGCTCTCACATGTAATCCTGTGCTCACTTTTACAACTCTTCTGAAGGTGTTACTGTAGTTTTATCGGATACTCTAAAGCACATATTTGTATTCGCTGACCAATATATTCTAATCCCTTGGAATATACACCAAGGGAGTTACTCTCAAACAGCAGAGATCAGTGTGGGATTGCGTTCACCTGTGTTTTTATGCTCACAGTGGTCATAAGTCAACACAGAGGGCAGACAGAATGGTGACATGAGGGGTGTTTGCCTGCTCAGGAACTAACTGTGATGATTTCTAACGTTCAGTAGTTTTGGTGATGAAGGAAATAGCAACCCATGAAGAAATATAAAATAAAATGTGACTGGTATTACTTTCTCTAAAAGCAATTTTGTTCAAAGTTCCAATATTTTTAAAGCATTATCTAAATCATACATATAATAGACCCTTGTATGTTTCCAATTAAAATACTTTCTCTCAACTCTCATTGTAAAACCACGTGTCGTTCTTGAAAACAGTGATCAGTTGCTCACATCTAGCCTCCTCCAGAACAAATCCACTGCTTCCTTTCTAGACCTGAGCCTCTTCCCATAATTCTTTGGGACTGATCAAATTGACTTCAGTCTTCAGCTTCCTTACTCATGTATGGTATCCTGAAAGAATTGCTTCTTGCTTCTGTTGTCATTACCTAGATGTAAGTCTTGTCCTTCCACTCACCTTAGATGGCTTGTTTAAGGTGCTTTAGGATTTTCTTATGCTATAGTTTTCTTTCTTGCTTTCTGTTTTTAAAATATAAACTTGAACACTTTCAGGCATACCTTGCCTCCCAGTATCTTTTCTATTTTAAAACCAATGGAAAGCCAGGTGTGTGACAGACAATTGTTATCATTACACTCGAGAGGCTGAAGCAGGAGGATTGAGAGTTGAACAAGGACAGCTATTTAGTTCTAGATCAGTCTGGGCTGCATAAAGACCCTGCTACAAAGTGAAAAGAGAAGAAAAGGAAAAAGAAAAGAAAAGAAAGAAGGAAGGAAGGAAAGAAAGAAAGTAAGTAAGTAAGGAGGAGGAAAAGGACAGAGGAAGGGAGGAAGGGAGTAGGAAGAAAAAAACTTAGAGAAATACAACAGAGAATGAAGGGTCATTTGTTTTTCTAAGCCCAGGAAATCACACTCCCCTTTCACTTACACACATCCTCTACTGGCTTGTGTGTTTTCTCCCTTCAAGAGTACTATTAATAGCACAAGATTTATTTTCCTGTGGCTTCAGAAATCAAAACTGGAAACTGTGGTATTCCTCATTAACTTAAGAGATTTTCCCCCTAATAATTAAGGCTATGGAAAATAAAAAGAAAGACTTAGTATTATAAATTTGGAAGAAGGATACTTCTGTATCAGATGGGAAGATGGAATTAACATCTTTAAGATGAGTTCCTCAAAGAGGTCCCAACACATTCTACTGTAGCTCAAAGGAAATCTGGTAAGGGGACTTGTGAAGACAGCTAAATGTGTAAATAGACATTGCTGCTACCTGTAAGGACACTTGAAAGGAATATGGGGAATATCCAAGGGAGTGACAGAAGACCCTTATTGTCATCTCTCCAGTCTCGTCAAAAAGGAAGGCAGAACAAAGCAATGGCAGAGTGAGGTGGTAGCATCTGTGAGGGAACTCCCTGCAGCACCGCTCCTGATCAGGCCCAATAGGTTTACAAAAAGCCCTATCAACTGAGTTGCCTCCTGTTAGAAGGAACCAGTAGAAACCAGGAAGACCAGAATCTAACCAAATAGGATTTTTGATGTTTAATCAGTAAACCTTTTCAAAATACAGTGTTTCTTCACCCACCAGGACTTAGGCAAGTGCACAGAGTATATGCTGCCACCTAGACCATGACATGACTAGGAACTTGAAGAGTTTCCTAGATCAGCTGATTGTGACTATCTATCACCTCTCCTCAGTCAATTTTAATTAACAATGTGTTAATATCAGTATCTGCATATACATATACACTTCTACATGCATGCAGACATCCACATATGTGTAGCATGTATGCTACTGAAGAACAATGAGGGCATAGTAATAAGATCTTGGGTTTGAGTGCCAATTGGGTCTATAGCTCATCTCTGCCACTTCTCATCAGTGTTAGCTCAGAAAGTTAACCGAACCCTCTTTGCTCGCATTTTCTAATGCAGAGAACAGGAAACTCCTTAGCCCAGTTGTGAGAGAGCGACTTTACATAAAGGGTGCTGGCAGGTAGTGCACAACAGATCCTCCTGTATTTGCCACTGGTTGCTTTCTTATATTCTCATTCGCCATCCATGCCTTCCTTATTCCTAAATGTCCCCCTGCCTTATCTTAGCTGTCAATAGTTAACTCTCTGCAGCTGAAATTCCTACTGAGTTAATCATCACCTTCTCTTCCGAGCAGAGCTTTGGCTCCAGAGGACCTCTTAGATCAACCACGTAGCCCAGAGATGGGGTACATTCTTTGCCCCTTCAATACCTTTAAGAATAATTACTAAAACTTGCATCATGATAACAAGAATAGCAGGTCAGGTGGTACTTCCTGAGGGACTTTGAGCAACTTCCTGAGTAAAGCCATAGGACCCGTTTGTAATTAAGGGAAAGGCCATTTACAGATAGTGTGAATAGACTATGACCCTGCCTGTTGGACCAGGGATCCAAACAGGCCACATCCTCTGTCCCTGGATGAGTCCAGCACCCTTCTGCGGAAAGGGAGAGAACATTGGGTGAGGACAGCTGCATCTACACTTACCTCCTGGAGGCTGGGCTTTGGACCAGGAGAATGCTCTCCCTACTGGTGGCTGCTGGTGGCGTCCACACTCTTTTCATGATAACGCCCGATATTTAACATTATAACCATTACTTTCATGGAAAAAAAAGAAAGGAGAAAGGTGGCTTTCTTTCCAAAGACAGACTCCATATTTAATTTATCGGTGTGCCCTAGTTTGTAGAAGAGCACCTATCCTGAGACAAGCCTCTGACAGCAGTATGCTGTCTGCTGCTAACCACCTTCCTTATCCAACATTTAGTATCAAATACTTAAATGGATAGTGCATCCCCGGAGCTCAAACCTTGATGTAAAAATAGGAAAGCAAGTCTCTTTGCTTATTATTGTTAAAATAGAACAAATTACTGGGCATAGTTTCAAGGATTCGAGAGAAAGGATCTCTGAGAGGAGGGGGCACAGTGGCAAAGACACTGACATAAAGCTACAGCTTGGGAAAATGCCAGGGTCCACTCAGAAGTCACTGGGCATTTATCTGGCAATAAAGAGTGACTGTGAGTGCCAAAGCTCAGCTTTGCCATTCGATTAGTAATAAAAACGTTTTCCTAATAAGTTAGGACCATTTACACTTTCTCTTGCCACTGCTTGTCCATTGAAATTACTGAGCCAAGAAGAGCCAGAAACCATCACCGAGGGTGGGGGCAGGCATTCCCCTTATCAAGCTTTTGACACAAATATTTACACTGCATTTTTTCTTTCATTATTCTGAAAAAAGATTTTATAGTTTTTTCCTGACATATGCCAAAGCAGGTTTTTACATTTTGCAAGTATGCAAATAGCAAATGGAATAAGAAATTCATGCAGATGCTTTCCCAGATTTTCAAATGCAGAACATCATGTTATGCTGGTTCCAGAAGTTATAATTGCACTTAAAAGTCCTGCCTTGGTGTGGCATTTGGGGACTTTAAGGACTCTGCACACTAATTCATGTCTGACTTTTACAGCTTTGTAATCAGCCCTATTCATAAGGACCAGCTTATAAAAAACACATTTCTTCTCTGGAAGGAAGAGCAGTGATTAATGAGGACTCTGAGAGGCTCTGGGTGCTCTAGAGCCCAGTAAATAGATGGCACTCTGGCCGTGCCCTGGGATTTCTGCCACCGTCTTCCACTCCCATCCTGCTTTCTGAGAACTCTTTCCTGCTCTGTGTGTGCAGAAGACAATGTCTCCTCTGGGGCAGTACCTATTGTGCTGTCCCCTCTCCTCTTCTTTCCCTGGAATCTCTTAGTAATCTATCCCAAGTGGCAAACTGTCAGGAATGCCTCCTTTAGAAGTCTCACAAAATGTGTAAGCTTGTATCATTCCTTTCTTCTTAGGAATAAAGGAAAGCTCTTTATAGAACTGGAAACATTTCCTTTCAAACAAAAGCAATGAAGTTCTCCCCAGGGCTCCGCCAACACAATTCATCCCTCTGCCTCCTGAGACCCAAATGAGTGTCTTCTCTTCCAACAGTTCCAAGAGCTTCACTCTGGAAGGACATTCCATCCAGAATGTCTGCACACACTGGACAGACGGTAGCTCCAGCTCCTGTGTCATTCTGTTTAATCTAGGACATCTGGCCACCCCATGTGGGAGCCTGTGTGCCCTCCAGTGCAAGTAGGACATGTCCTGTGTATGGGAGTGCTGACTGCCATGGAAATGAAGCCAATTAGAAAAGACAATAGTGGCAGAGTTGGCTCATGGCTTCCCTTGCTTTGGAAAGTAATTGTATGCAGCCAACTTACCTTAAGTTTATGTAAATTAATTTTTAAAGTATGCAAGCATTCAGCCTAAACCTTTACATATCATCTTCTGAGTATTAGTATTAGTATTAGTATTAGTATTAGTATTAGCATTAGTATTAGTATTAGTACTATTACTCTAGAAGTTCTGGACAATATGCTAGCTTACTTAAAATGAACTAAAGCAACATTTTTAGATCTAAGACATATTCCCTTGATGCCTGGGCAAGTCCTATGCTCCTGTAATCATCACCAGAGGGTGTTATCCTATTGACAATGTGAGAAGCCTCAAATCCACCCAACTGGGGGTGGTGGGCTTTAACAAATCATTAACTTGGGAGACAGAGAGTGGGATCTTCTTTCTGCCTGTATGGCCTTGTTCAGCAATTTTAAGAAATGTATTTAGTTTCCCAGTTCCAGGTCTTGTAGTAACTGAGACCTGAGAGAAAACTAACAGGTCAAGTTTAATAGAATAAAAGCTACAAAAAGCACACTAGAACAAAGGTTGGGAAGATATAAAAAGAGAACACAAATGGTCTAGTATGTAGAAAAGCTTGAATTTGGGGCTGGAGAGATGGCTCAGAGGTTAAGAGCATTGACTATTCTTCCAGAGGACCTGAGTTCAATTCCCAGCAACCACATGGTGGCACACAATTATCTGTAATGAGATCTGGTGCCTTCTTCTGGTCGGCAGGCATACATGGAGGCAGGAAGTTGTATACATAATAAATAAATAAAATCTTTTAAAAAAAAGCTTGAATTTTATTCTAGAACTGGCAGAAGCCATTTAGTCACTTCTGTCGTTGGGCAGGGCCTCTTTCCACAAAGGATATACATGTCAATTTTCAGATTTAGTCTTGCTGTGTCTTCCAGCACAGTGACTTCAGTTACCAACCAAGTATTGGGGACACCAATATCTATGTATCTACACTTGCTCCCCACTGTACAGATGAGTATCTATTTATTTTATTCCCTTTCAGTCTTGTGTCTCTTTGATCTGTCCTCACTTTGATAAATGGCAATACCAACAAACTAAGTTTGAATCCAATATTTAATATACCCAGTTTAGCTATTTTCATCACTACATTTAAGGCATCAGGAGATCTTGAAACTTTTCAGTTCATTTTATTTGTCAATTACTTCCTTTTTGAGGTCAAAATGGCTTTCTATTTGCTCAAACGCCACACTGTCAGCTTTTTCAGTGTTTCTTACTATTTCTCATTAATCCCCTTACTGGGTTGACTTAGCTTGCCTGGATCTGTGCTTAACTGGTAAACAGTGACTATGCCTGTGAGATAAATAGCCTCATTAAGTTTTGGACTATAAACCCAACTTTTAAGCCAGGGGTAATATTAGTTTCAATTTTACCATACACTGGCTATGGATGAAAAGAGTTGCAGAGACAGCAAGAAGAGTTAGGATAGGTAGCCTTCCAAAAAAATCAAAATGTCACCTGGAGAAGGTAATGGATACTTGCTGCTGGGCAAGCAGATAAGCAGTTTCCACTAGTGTAGAAAAGACAGAAGCAATCAAAGGATAAAACAGTAGAAGAGTTTTTTTTTAGAATGTACTCAAGTATCACTGTTTCTCTAAGTATTGTCATTTTTCTTCCAAGACTTTAAATTTAAGTCAAAATTATTTTACACACCCTAGGCACTCATTTACCAGCATTATAATCAGAATCTCACTGTTTAGAACATTGAGTTAGATACCATATACCAGTGGCTGTGATTCCCTTCTTATAAAATCTATGTGAAATTTTAAGTTTCTGAGCACTGGTTAAATTCATATACTACAGTGAAGAATTTGTTTTCTATTCAACATAGGAACATACAGAGCTTATAGAGCATATAGAAACTGAGCAATGTACAAGATGTTAGTTTTATTTTACAAATAAATGCATGTAACACTTTCAGACAAGTATCCATGGCCCAAGAACAAAATCAAAGACTTGAAAGTATAATCCATATAGAAACTGACATAAATAGCTTAGAAATACAGAATTCAAATACTCTCAAATCCATTAGTTTTGAAAATTCTTGAGAATTTATAATAGTGGTTTTGAACAGGAATGTGCAGCCCCATCATTTTCTAAGTAGAAATACCTGGGAGAATTTCTTTCTTTACTAGCAGAAAAATTAAAGAAGAATAAAAACTCTTTTCAAAAATAATTTTGTCTTATCTCTAGAAGCATAGGCTTTCCTCCCCTCAAAAAGACTTAATTTGTAACTAGGGACAAAAATCAGTGGCAAAGAATTTACAGCATGCACTGCAATGTGGCCCTGCCATTTGAACCTCATAATCACACATAGACACACAGAAAGACAGGAAGGGAGTGCGCGACAGAGAGAGACAGAGACACAGAAGTCTCAACCCAACCGTTTTGATTTTGAGATCTCTTCCATCCCGGGCTTCTTGGTTTCCTCCGGTGCATCTCCTCCACCATGCTGAGGTAGTACCTTCCCCCTAGTGCACCAGGTTCAATTAGCAGACAATCATAGACTATCTATATGCTGAGAAGGCCCTTAGGAGAAAACTTATTTTCAAAAACAGAAGCAGACTGGAAAGCAGGAAGCTCTGTCTCAGTCTGAGACACTTGGGGCCCGGAAAGCGTCTGGTTCCAGACTCAGGAGCTGCTTCTGAAGGACAGTGGATGTTGAGATCTCCACACACTTTCTCTGCTGAAATTTGCAGAAAGCTAGAACTGTTCCTTTGTTTAAATAATGTGAAAATGGCTATAATTTATGCAGAAAAAGTTAAACCATGACAACAAAAGGGGCACCTAAATGACTAAGGACATAAACTAACCCCAAAGCAAATAAATCGATAGCTCCTCAACCACAAAGCACTCAATACGAAATTCCTTTGACAGCTTTATTGGATTTTCCTCCAAAGATCACAATAGTTAAAGCTTGCAATTAGTTTTTGAAATTAACTCAGAGCGCTCCACACTTGGAAGCTGTCTTAGTGAGTCCGCGCTGCGTTTTTCTTTTGTTATCCCATCTCCCTTTACAGGTGCTCTTGTTTGGATTGTCCTTCTGTTTATCTTTATTTCTTCTTCTTTCTTCTCTTCTTCTTCTCTTCTTCTTCTTCTTCTTC
>LOJH01015482.1:0-23411 GCA_001685095.1 Ellobius talpinus | reverse complement strand
AGGGAGGGAAGGAAATAAGAAGGGAGAGAGGGAGGAAGAAAGGAAAGGAGGGAGGGAGGCAGGAAAATAGTTTTTGACAGATCTAGAATTCTGGATGGCATGTCACTCAAAGGGGCTCAAAATTAGCAGAAGCTTCTCATTGTACAAACCACTGAGATCACAAAATCCCTCTGGCCTCTCCCCAGTGGTGCAGTGGTGGTTTAGGATTCTATTCCAAGGATTCTCTTGTTTCCGTGGAGGTCCCTGCCTGCCTTCCCTCTGCTAGCAGCATTCCTTCATGTTTTTCTCTTACTCCCTGCCCTGCGCATAGCTGTCCTGCTGGCTGCCTCCTCCATTCATCAGAGGCGCTTCAGTGCTAATGGAGCATTTGGCTTGTTTTGTTTCACTTTCCCAACCCCACTGAACTACAGAAGCTAAAGATTTATAGGTAGCCAATGCACATTTAAAGCCTTGGTAAATGTCAAACGTGGCGCTAAGATTTGATTTTAAAAGCCACTCTTTATTTATGTTGTGACTCTCGTGGCTTTGGATGAGCGATCTTGAGCCAATGGGTCTTAACTGGAAAAGCATTCATCTTTGTGGCATATTGTGTGGGATGACAGCAACGTTCTCTGACACCTGGTTTTGATCTTTATTTGAGACTCGAAGTGGGTCCTGTTTTGTGTAGACTTTGCAGTGAGACATGGCCTAGGGATAAGTTTTAGCCTGCAGTCTGCGCTACCGCTTGACACTAGGGCTTCGAGGACAAGGCGGTGAAATCGCAATGAACTGTGCTCCAAATTCTCTTCAGCAGCGGCATCACCAGAGGACCCAATGTTGAAAAGCACAGCTCCACAAGATGGAAACGGTCGGGAGCCCTGGGTCACCACCTGAACCGGAGACTTCGTAGAACTGCCGAACCAGCCCTAGGTCACCGCCTGGATGAGAGACATTGTAAAACTGCCCAGCCTGCAGCAGATTATACTTGAACAAGGAATGAATTCTTACACATGAAGCCACTAAGATAGGAGGATTTATTTGCTCCTACAGCACAGCCTGAGCATATCCAAATTTGCTTGCCATTCTTCAAATTGAATTTAATTGAAAGCTTTTTAAAATTCCACTGTCAAAACGTGTTTACTGGCATAACTCGGAGCACCTCTGTCTTTGTTTTTCTTCTGCACGTTACAGAAGTTGCTAAATTTATCTTTGGGGAACATAGCCTCTTTCATGCCAGCTGCTCAATCACCATAGCCAAGAGGTTGGAGTAAGCTGCTGAGCCGGGCTCTAGGCCTCCTGCCTCATTCCAATGCGGCAAAGCATTTCCGTCTTACTGCCAGTAGCAGCATTCTCCAGTCAGTTTGCTGCACTGCACTAAATGCAGGGCCTTCCTCCAACCCCTGGAAATAAAGAACGAGGCTTGGAGCATTGGTTTAAACAGAAAGAGAACGGACATAAACAAGTGCTTCAAAGGTACTTATACAATTATTGGGTCAATAACTGCAGGACTTAACGGCTAAGTATACACAGTCATTCATCAGTCCCCACAAGAGACTGGTTCTGGGAACCTCTGTGGATAACAAAGTCCACAATAGTCATAGCTCTTACATAGTATGATGTATAATATGTACATAGCCCCAGTGCATGGTTTTCTACCTATTTAATCATCTGAAATATAATCTAATAGAGACATTATGCAAATATTATTACAGTATATTGCTTAGCGAATAATGACAAGAGGAAAGTATGTACATGTTCAATACACCTAATCTTTTCCCTTGAATATGTTTGGTCTGTTACAGTTGAATTCACATATGTAAACATGAGGAGGGCAACTATAAATATGTAAATACAGAAAATTGTATGAAGAGTATTCCTTTTATATAAAAACTGGCCTTAGTCATTAAACTGCGGTTTTGCTGTAGTGAACAAGGTATAAAAGATATCCACACACTTATAAACCTAAGCAAATCACCAATATGTGAAAATATGTGCTCGAGGGCTGACAGGACGGACAACTCAGCAATGGAAATCACCTGCCACAAAAGCCTAGTGACGTGAACCAGATCCCTGAAACATCTCAATGGAAGGAGAGAGCTAATTCTCAAAGGTTGATAGCTGATTTACACACCCACAGGCAATGGCACAAACTCGCCCACACCTACATATGCCACACACTAATAACAATATTAATAATCATCATTATTATTACTACTACTAATATATGGTATCTGTGTGTCTATGTGTCTCAGCATGCTTGAAAACCCTGTTCTCTGGGACTCTGCATTTCTAAAGCCTTACATAGACATTTGACCCTTTCTACTGCATTGCTGGATGTATACACCAGTTACTAACTAGGGGACTGTCTGAAATTAGTTTGCTAATTGATTCATTACCAGTTAATCCAGACAAAATGATCAAACGACTTGTTCATTTCAGCCTTAGTGGCAATAAAAAGTCTATTGCTTCTTTAGGAACACAGTGTCTATAAGCACCCTACATTTAGCAACTAAATTCGGTGCAATTATATATTTCAGGGCCTGTCTCCAGCTGCCTCAGCATCTGTTCCAATTCCCTGCTTTTCCCTTCCCCTCAATTCTGTGAGGTTTTGGGGGAAAGGTAGGTTTCAGCAGTGCCAAATCCTGTGTTCACTTTTAGAAACTGTAACAGCATGAGTTTGCTAAATTTCACCTTCAGGGGTGTCACAGATGCTTGCAGCATCTCAGGTCTGTTCATCATCTCCTCTGCAGTGCCCTCACTTAGGCTGCCTGCTAAGGTTTGACAAAGAAAGTATTTAATCTTAGCACATGGCCAAAGGGATGAAAGCAGCTCCCTCTCATTTTTTAAATAGCTAAGTGATTCACATTAGCACCATGGAAGGTCCCGCTACATTAACAGGTATTGCAGCAGATTAATCTCAAATAGGGAAAAAGAGAGTTTAAAGAAACAGCTTCCTCCAAACCAAGTCTAAACCAGAATACAAACGGAAACAGAACAATGACTTATGATGTCATGTTTTGAACTTCTCATATCCTCTTTGTGGATAGGGGTTTAAAATACAGGTAAAAAGAAATCAAAGCCAAAAAAAAGTCACGGTAAATGAAAAGGAAGAGAAAGGAGGCATTTGTATAAAGGTTAGAGAGGTGTCCTTCCATCAGAGACGTAGATGTATACATTGCAAGAGCAATTGTGCTGGAGCTTAAAGGGTCACTGTCCTGTTAACATGGCCCACTTTTGCAACTCTGTAGCCCAAAAGACTTTGTGCTGATTATCCGCATAAATTCTACTCCCAAACTCACTACTCAGTCAAATGTAGAAACTTGCTAGTTTCTTACTAGTTCTCCACAGATACGATAGAAAATAGTTGTATAAGACAATGACATCAGGGTCATGACATTACAATTCCAGACTGGACATTAGCAACAAACCACAGTATAGGTCTATAGGTCATTGCCAACAAGATTCATCTACTGAAGGCTTGGTAAAAATACAGCATCTAGACAAAATAACCTCTGTTCAGCTTTGGGTTTTGTTTCTCAGGCTTTTTTTTTTATTAAGAAAATCTAATGCCCAAGGTTATACTGCTAAATACACAACTACTTCACCAACTCCAAATACCTACCCTGCCATCAGGTGTGAAATCACAGTCAACAGTTACAAAACACTGCCATGGTTAAAACATTCCTCACCAGCAGCATCCTTTGCTATTCTTTGTCTACTATCGGAGCCAACCTCCATCTCTGAGAGGCCATTTCCTTCACAAGTATAAGGGGGTATGGATTCAGCTGGCCATAGCTAGATTTACACACACATTCACCTAATTAGAATAAACAATCCACAGACAGGAAAAAGGAGAAGCTGGGAAGCTGAATGAAAATCATAAAATCATGGCTGGGAAAATGGCTCAGTGGTTAAAGTCTTTGTTGCTCAAGGATGAGGACCTGAGTTCAGATCCCCAGAGCTCATGTAAAGCCTGGAAAAGTATTATATATGTGTGTAATGTCAATATTCCTATGGTGAAGCAAGTGGTAAAAACAAGAGTGGTCCAGAATCTCTCATGTCAGCTACCAAGGTGTATGCAGAGGTGATTAACAAAAAGAAAAGAGAGACTCTATCTCCAGCAAGATAAAAGGTAAGGACCAGGCTTCAAGTTTGTCCCCTCACCTTCACATGTTCCATTGAAGACCCATACCTGTATTCACCACACATATGCACACGCCCATATAAATAATCATATATAAACATGTACACACCCATACACGCATATTAAAATATTAAATCACAAAATCACAAGGCTACATAGAATGTCCCTGATGGGAGTAGAAGCTTCATTCAGTTTAAATGTTTGGTCCATGAGGGCATTTGCTTTTTCAGTCTCTGTACTGTCAATCACCTTTGCCCAAACTTCCCTTCTCTTGTATCAAAGCAAAGCTTCCTCACAACTTCTGCAAAAACCCTGTATTTGCTTTCTTAGGCACATAACCAAGCACAAGGGGGGGGAACCAAGTTATTCAGGAGTTACGCAATTGAAACTCACCCAGGTCTGACAATATAATCCATATCACTATGGTTGAATACCTAAACTCAGAGATCATGAAAAACAGTCCCCAAAATGAATTGCAGTAAAGCGACGGGGATTTCATGATACATTCTTATTGACTTTTTTTCCTGATGACTGCTTTTGTTTGTAGTATTATTGATCTAACTTTCCGTTCCAAAATCAATTCAGTAGAAGGAAGCTTATTTGGCATAATTCTGTAGATAGAGTTAGCATCTTCTTCCTGTGGTTCACTATGACAACCAGTGTATATAAGGTATCTCCCAAGGGACTGAAATCTCCATACCATACACCAGTGTACCTGGATGGTGAGTTAAAAGGAGGTTTCTGCTTTTTTGTTTTCAGAAGAAGGCATGAATAGCTTACTGTACCACTCTACCTGAGACTTAGAACAGATAGGTGGTTCAATTTGGTCCATCATATTCACAGCCATGCCCATACCTGGCCAAAGGACAGCAGTTCTGTAAGTCAGAAATCCAGGCAGGATTAGTTGGCTGTTTCTTACTAAGCAAAGGTGTCAATCAGGTTGTTTTTCATGTCTATGGTTCTGGGGATGGGCATGCTTCCACAATTCAGTGTGTCCACTCTTAGGTCCCTACCTGTTGGCTGTCTCCTCTATTCAAGCAACACAGCATCAATGCCCCACCATTGTGATTTTCTGTGATTTTCGCTGTTGTCACCAGTAGAGTAAGTTCTTCTTTTAACATGTTCAGGTGATCTTGCTGTACTGATCCAGGTAGCCTGTCTCTCAACATTCGTTGGTACGTGGTTCTGATCCAAAGCCAAAGACCATATCTCATTGTGGTCTTCTTTTAAGCAATGTCCACCCCATCATGTCTCTTGTCAGGATTCAGATATTTTCTATAAAGGATGATAACATAGACTTGATTTTATGACCGTCTTCTTTAAGAACGCTCAGGTCCTCATTTAGTCAGAAACAAAAGGCCTTTACAGCTACATTTTCCTTTCTAAGTTAAAGGATGTAATAATAACTTAGGATGTATGTAACAAACATACATTGCTTGGCTCACATCTCCTCTTACCTTCCTTGTACCTGTTCCTTCTGGAAGATTTCTTTCCACTTCTGTTTGTGTCAGCCTTCTTTTGTAGGGACCTTTCTCAAGCTGACAACAGACAAGGAAGAATAATAAGACTTGGTCAAGAACATTTGATACCCCAGATGTCAGAGACTGGGTTGTGAGAACTGATATGGAACCAAGCAGCTTTCCCCCACCACCCTGGGACTTCTCCCCTGCCACTCTATCTCAGGTTCATGGAACATTGTTGGAGTCACAAGAGAATATTGAGTGCTACATGCAATTAAACTATTTATTTCTGGTGGGGGAAGATGGCTTAGTAGGTAAATCACTCGCCATGAAAGCATGAAGACTGGGGCTTAGAGTCTCCAAAGCCACATGAATGCTAGGTCAGTGTGGATGCCTATTTAATTTCAAGACTGTATGATGGAGGTGGTAGAAAGCAGAAACAGTGGAACCTTGGGACAGTTAGGCAAATTCTGGGTTTGACTGAAAGGCTTTTACTCAGTATAAGGAGGAGGAGGAGGAAAGAAAACTCCCTATGTCAGCCTCAGGGTTCTACAAGCAAGTGCATATACATGCACACTTGCCACCACCACACACACATGCCAACACTCATGTGAACGCTAATACACATATACACACATACACAAAAAAAGACGTTATTCTTCTTTCCCAAACGTCTACTTCAAAAAGCATTTAGAAAAATAAGTTTCAATATATGACATATACACACTCAGACACAAAGGCACAAATACAAGTTCATTTCATGAGAGCTTGAATTCCAGCTACTAAAACTGTCAGCGATTGGGCTTCAGTGTGTCAGGCTACTTGCAACAAATGAAGGACCTTGCAAAAATGAATTATGCTAGGTTTCTTAAGGAATCATTTTTAATCGAGCAGAAAGGCAATTCATCCCTGAATGATTATTTTATTTCATATTTCATTGTGATATAGGCTTTGTTTTTGTAGGATTTTCTGTCAACAATGGCAGCTTCAAGAAGACCCTGGCAATAATGGCAGTGTATGTTACAGGTCATCTCACTCTGTGGGCAAAGACAATCTTGTAGGAGATGAAACACAATATTGCAATTAGAAATAAATTGTTTCAAAAATATCAAGCAGTGAAAATAAATATTATTCATTTAGTTCTTTCCTTCTCAGCAAAATTTGCAATTCGGGCTCATCCTAATATCTGACCCATGAAATTCAGATGATAACCCAGTTATTGAGAATAGATATAAAGCAGTTGCCAGGTGTAGCTTTTTGAAATTCCAATCTATTTTTGCAACTGAGAGGTATTGCTTCCCTCCTGCCCCTGGTAGTAAGCAAGACAAGAAAACTGGCAAACAGAGGAGACAACGTACACAGACCACTGGGCCCCGTTTTTAATTCTACAATTTACCATTCATTAATTTTGATACAGTCAAGCATCAAGATCAATTGTTTCAGATCATCTTAATAAGCACACACCTTCTCACCCATGTTTCTTCTATTTCCTAATTACATCCAATCTATTTGACTGATTTGAATATTGGATTTAATTGAATTGGCTTACCATGAAGCGTTCTGACCACCCGACTGTTTTCTGTTCCCTGCTAAAGAAGGCTTCCTTGCCTCCACCCTAACCAAAGAAATTTCAATATGTTCTATCTTTAATCAAACCCATCTAGCCATCTACCAGTCTCAATTTCGCCTCCAGGCAGCCCTGAGCAGCAGGCACTGAGCCCAAGTAGCTCTCTGCTAGCTAATCTGATAAATTAATCTGACAGATGAGTACATTTTAGGGAGGTTACTGTTCACATTTTGAAAAATAGTTACTAAAGGCAGCCTTGGGGTATCCAAATTATTTGATCCGTTTTCACTGAAAAGTTGATCTTGCATGGTTCTTAAGAGCCATTCTTCAAATGCTTTTCAGTGAAAAATAATAGCAGTGATAATCATAACATCTAACTGCTTCTTTGCTATTAGTTCACCACACACATACACAAAAAAGAACCCTAGGCATTGTATATATTCCTTAACCTAGTAGTGAAAGTCTCATCCAATTTTTCAGAATTCTGCTGATAGATAGATACTGTTATGAAGCTAATAAATCACCAGATCTTTTTCTCAAGGCTTGGTTAGGGAATTGCTCTCCTCTGTGTGTGGCACACTTATCCCTCCTTGGAAACTGCTCTCTTCCCAAACACTAAAAGCATCCCATGAGAATGTAAGAACAGACAGCTCGCCTCTGGGCTTCTGATGTCTTTTTATGTCTAAAGCAACTCTGCTCCAGAGGCCTTGGACCAGGCCTGCTCTTGAGCCTCGCTTGCTGGTCGCCATTCCACCTCTCCAACTTGAAGTACAAGGTATTTCTGGCCTGGCTAAGAAGAAATGCTGGTCCCCTTTGTTTTAAGACCTGGGATGCATGTGTTTCAAGATAACAGTTCTTGGGTGTAATCACACCCCCAGTATGCAACAAAACTTGAAGTGAAGAAGAGAAAAACATCAGATAAAGTTATGTATTAGGTAAACTGAGCCAAATTCAGCCTCAATAGGAAAGGATGAGGCAGGGAACATACAAGATTCTACCGTGAGTCTGGATGAATCAGGAGTCAAAACGGGAAACTGGAGGCATGGGTAAATCAAATTAAAAGGTCTGAGGAAAGATGGCTGTGATGGGGGTAAGGAAACCTGGACCTATTCAGGGCCTCGGTTTCTTTATTTGTAAAGTGAAGTAGTCTTGAAATCACATTATTCAAACACTGTGAGTCTTTGGAGACATGATCATGTACAATCAGGCACTCTAGACAAATAAAACCAAATTAAGAGATCAAGCTAGCTAGCTGTGTATATGTGTGTGAGCGGGGGAGGAGTTTTAATGTTTGTGTTTATATGTTTCTGCGTGTGAGTGTGTTCATATGTATGCCACAGCCTGATTGCAGAAGTCCAAAGATAACCATGAGTATCGATGTTCCCTTTTTGACTTGTTTGAAATAGGGTGGCTTGTTTGCCTCTCCATATGGTAGGTTACCTGTCCCACAAGCTTCTGGGAATTCTGCTATCTCCACCTCCGACATAACTGTAGGAGTGCTGGGATTACACATGCAGACGCACACAACCATGACTCGCTTTATGTGGGCCCCAGTGATCCTAACTCAGATCATCACGCTCGTGTGACAAGCAGTTTACCCACTGAGTCATCTTTCCAGTCCCAAGAAACAGATTTATTACAAAGATGAGCTCACATGAAAGAATGGAGTCTGGAGAGTTCCGCAGTCGATTTAGTCAGCATCTGTAAAACGAAACCCTAGAAAGTCAGAGGACCAAAGGCCTGAGAAGGGTTGAGGGGAAGAGACAACAGTGTAAGCCCTGGTAAGAGTCTGAAAGTACAAGTTAGTTCACTGTGATGATCTTACTGGCCACATTGTAAATTACTCAAAACAATTAACTTAAGAGAAACAAATAATCAACGATGAAATGTAGGCTGAGATTCAATGCAAAATGCAAGAGATAGAGAAATCGACATTGAATAAATCCCTGATTTTGATGCTTGTTACACAATCCTGGGAAGCTACATTCATTTTATTTTATTCTCTTAGGATGTAAGTTAATAGCAGCTTTACCCTAACACATATTTTTCAGGTTACTGAAAGGAGAAAATGTAAGGTATAAAAAATATTCATTGTTTCTAGTTTCCACCCCAAAGTGACAATGTCACATCTATTTGTATTACACTAGGAACACCAAGTCAGAAGGTTCTGACTTCATCAACTGAGAAGTGAAATCTTACATGCTATGTACCTAAATGGTAGGACAGTGGGGGAGGAGGATGAGTGTCATGCCCCATTTGGGATCTTTTCCTTCAAAGTATAAAAATGGAAAGTATTTTGCACCTTCCAAAGTTACACACACACACACACACACACTCCACAAACATATAAGCAAAAAGTTCAGACCAAGTTCCTGCAAGCCCTTTCCCTCACTCTTCCACATATAAACTTCTTGATAGAATTATCTGTCCTTGTTATCAGTGCTTTTTCCTCATAAACATCATTTCTGAACTTCCCACTCTTCTTTGAAACTGTTTTGCCATTCATTAATGACTTATGTGCTGTCACATCCAATTAACACTTCTGTGCTTGTATTATCTCCCCCTCTGCCTTCGTTCTCTCTGTTTCTATGAAACCTTCTCTAACCTCCTCATTTTCTCATTTTAACTTTAGCCCTGGCAAGCACCGTTGCTTCTCTCTGATCTCTTTATCCACTCTTATCCACCCCCCCTTAGGTCCACCCATCTGAACTTACCCTGACTCATTTCACCTGCATCCTTGACTTCACAATTGTCTATATTCTGAGGAATCCCCGGTAGCATCTCTACCCTAGTTCCCCTTCCAGTCTGAACATCTAATGACATACTATAAATGTCCACAGAAAAAAAACTGTAAGACCAGTAACTGATGGAAACAGATACAGAAATCCAAGCCTAAGCACTGGGTTGAGCTCTGCTCGGTCCAGTAGAGGAGAAGGAGAAGGAATTACATGTGCAGGGGGTCAAGATCATGACATGATGGGGAAAACCACAGAGACAGCTGACCCTTAGCCAGTAGGAGCTCAGGAATTCTAGACTGATAGTTGGGGAGCCTGTATGGGCCTGAACTAGAATCTCTGCATGTAGGTGACAGTTGTAAGGCTTGGTCTGTTTGTGAGAACCCTGGCAGTGGGACCAGGATCTATCCCTGATACATAAGCTGACATTTTGGAGCCCATTCCCTATAATGGGATGCCTTGCTCAGCCTTGATGCAGGGGGAAGGGGCTTGGTCCTGCTATAACCTGCTGTGCCAGGCTTTGTTGACTCCCCATGGGGGGCCTTACCCTTTCTGAGGGGTGGGGTGAAGGATGTGGGGGGAATGGGAGGAGAGAAGAAATAGAGAACTGTGGTTGGTATGTAAATGAATAAAAAAATTAAAGAAAAAAAGAAAAATCTAAAACTGTGCTAAGGGAAGCAAAGAGGAAAAAACAGTTCATTGAGAGGAACACGCACATGTGTGTATACATGTAGGCTAATGCATGTCTGATGGGTCTACCAGAAGTCTGACTCACGAGTAGGGGCTCCTTCTAATGGGTCTCTGAATATCTCCCACTACACTTTTTACTTTGACCCCCTCCCTCTTAGCTTTCTTTCATCTTACATTTTTTACAGTTGAGTAATCATTAACTTATTTTAAAGTAAATGCTCCTATTCTTTATAATGGTGCCAACTTGTTACAAAATAAATGCATATCTGTTTTAGACCCTACTGTTAGTTTCTCTGGAGACACAAATATCCCATCCAAGTGGAATTACAGCCTCTGCGAAGAACTATGTTCCAGGCTGAACTTATCACCTCCATGTATAAATGTGTAAAGCAGAAGCATTACAGAGGCACAAAGACCTTGAATATTGAAGTTCGTACTTCTCAGCCTGAGACCTATCTCTCTAATACCATAGAGAAAGCGACAAGCATTGACAGAATTTAACTTTTTTGTAGTTTTAATTGTCTCACCAGCAAAATGTATAAAAGGATAAGGTAATTTAAAATAAAATGTGATAGCAATTGGAATTATGCATACGAGGTTTAATTGTTACAAAATCATTTCATAATAATAGCTATTAAATATATACAACATAAACTTTATATTCGTATTTTTATTTCATTCTCACAATAAGTCAGAATAGCATTACCATGTCCAAAGCACAGGTGGAGAAATAGTGATTGAGGGAAGCTAAGTAATTTATCCACCACATAACCAGGGAGGAATAGAACCACTACCACTACTTAAACTCATATTGATATCATGCAAAGGCAAACACTGTTAGCAATTAAGCTGTCTGCTTTGTCATATAAACATACTTACTAATTCAGTTGTTTTTATTTAATCATTACAGTGAGACAGCTGATGCTATAAGAAAAAGTTCCCAGTTGACCAAACTGTAAGATTTTTTCATCTGTAAAGAGTAAGGGGTATCAAATGACATTGGAAATCAAACATTCTGTATAGTGTATGATGCAAATCATATCAAAGATGCTACATATCCTGATTGCTACTCAAATATTGCTAAGTTCTTTTCTCTAGAAATTTTCTATAATTCTATACTTCATACATAATTTTCTTCAAAGGGCTAAAGCAACACAGTGGGAGATTTATATAGGGAGATAACACAAATATAGATTGGGCAGTTATTTATGGAGGCTTTGAAAATAGAGGTAACTTTTGGGAACAGTAGGGCACTCATGTTCAGACAAGCCATTACAATGATTTGGGAAAGTCCTTACTATTTTGTACCATTTTGCAGATTCTAAGGGTCTGCTGCACTTCTTTTAAATAGTTTAGGATTAGATTTCATTCTCTAGTCAATTAGGAGCCCAATACTCTTGTGTATTTCTCACTAGAGTTAATGGTACACAGGTAATTGCACATTCTGCTTTATCTTGTAGGAAGATGGCTATGGAATTGGCCCAGTGAAGCCAAGCTAACTCACAATGAACAAAGTACTTTGAAAAGCACAAGCCTCAAAATTCTCATTTTCTGTAAGGTCACTGACACCACTGTTCTTCATGAATTCAGCTTGTATTCTGTAACAAAGCCAGAGGAACTGGATATTGCTCTGCACTTGGGATGCAAACTATGAAAAAAATGCAGGGAATAAGAAAGGTGTTAGGGTTTTCTATACAATAAAATCTAGGGCACATGGGGTAAATCATTATGAAAGCTGAGGCAATAAAGATAAAATCTGGAGGTAGAGGAATTAAAATGTCATGCTTCATTAATACAAAACCTTGGGGGCAAAAGTATGATTACCACCATTTGACAGATGAAGACACTGACCTTGTTAAAATTCAAACAGTACATTAGAGGCTGCAAAGTCATACATTTCAGAAGGGAGATAGATGGCTAAGAGTAGAAAAATGAAATATTTAATTTAATAAATGTTTAATCTCTGTAGAATGATGGTGCAGTTGGGTTGAGGGTAATAGTGAGTAGATAGTGACAATTACTTATATTCATTTTAAAACTCCCACAAATTTAGCAACTTACAAAACACACTTATAATTTCTATGACCCAGATACCTACACATAGAGTATGTGGGTTTTTAAGATTTCACAATAGGAACCAAGCCATCAGCTGAGTTATATATAGTCTCATCAAGAGGTTTAGCCGGGGAGGGACTCTTATTTCCTAGGCTGTTGGCAGAATTTGTCTTCTGGCAGCTAGGGATTAGAACATGAGGTTTTCTACTGACCATTGTCAGGAAGCTGCCTTAGATCTTAGAGCTGACCACCCTTCTCTGACAAAAGGCCTCATCAAGTTCATGTTTAGAGTTTGATGCTATGTAATACAGCCAAAGGACTCACATTCCATTACTTCAAGTGTATTCTACTGATTACAAGCAAGTCATGTCCACTCACGGTGGGAGAATGGGAGATGGGATAAAGTACGCAAAGATATGTACAGCATTCGGCAAAGATCTTGGAGGCCACTTAAGAATTTGTGTGCCACATTGTGTCAGTGAGGACTTATCGAAAAAGAGCATTATCTACAAAGAAAGCTGCACCAACCAAGTGAAATTCTCACTTTCTGTGGGATCCCTGCCACCAGTGTCCTTAGTGAGCTCAGTTAGGGGTCTCTAGCAAATTAAGAGGAGCCAGACATTGCTCTCCACTTGCTTGAGCAGGCAGAGCAATGGGAAGGGAGCCTGGATTCATGCTGCTTAGGAGAGTAAACAAGAAGGATGCAGGCTGAATGAGAAAAGATGTTAGAACTAACTGAAAGACTAATCCTGTGTGTGAGTTAATCCATAGGTACCCAATTCATATTCCTAATAATCTGTTGATATTTTTCTGTGATTTAATTTGAATCTTTCCATAAACCCACATGATGAGTATTTTCATCAACCAACGTTGTCTATTATGGAAAGGCACTTTTCTTAATCCCATCTAAAGCATGTGTCCCACACAAGGCAGAAGAGTGGTATTTGTGTGAGCTAATCATTAGCAATAGGAAAGGGTATCTACATTCAGGGAAACGTGAAGTATACCCTGTCCTCAAAGTGTGAGAGTTGGTAGTAACAGACCACATGACACATGCCTTCTGTCCATTGTGAACTATGACCCTTGGAAGTAAAATCCTGGCTTGAAAACATCAAAATGTTTATCACAATGAATATAGAATTCAATGATTATAGGCTTTATCCTATTTTCTACTAAAAAAATTGTTGTGGGATTTCCCCTCTATATGTTGTGAATACCATTGGTTAATAAAGAAACTGCCTTGGCCTGTTGATAAGGCAGAATTTAGATAGGCGGGGAAAACTAAACTGAATGCTGGAAGAAAGGAGGTGGAGTCAGAGAGAAGCCATGTAGCCCCACCAGAGACAGATGCTGATGGAACTTTACCCCATAAGCCATAGCTACATGGCAATACACAGATTAATAGAGATGGGTTAGTTTAGGATATGAGTTAGCAAGAAATATGCTTAAGCTATTGGCCAAACAGTATTGCAAATNGAAAGGAGGTGGAGTCAGAGAGAAGCCATGTAGCCCCACCAGAGACAGATGCTGATGGAACTTTACCCCATAAGCCATAGCTACATGGCAATACACAGATTAATAGAGATGGGTTAGTTTAGGATATGAGTTAGCAAGAAATATGCTTAAGCTATTGGCCAAACAGTATTGCAAATAATATGGTTTTTATGTGATTATTTCGGGGCTGAGCATCCGGGAACCAACAAGCTGCTCCTTATAACAAAATTTATGGACACAGGAAGCATGATTAGTTCATTTCTGATTTATTTTAGAATGTTTATAAACTAACTAGCATATTTCTATCTTTTCAGTTTCACAAACAGTATGACCCATACAAGCAACTGATTAAATATTTTTGATTGTCTATTTCATCAGCATGCTTTTTATAATTTTTATATACAATACATTAGAGATATTTATATTACATTATAGCAGGTACCAGCTTATAAGACAAGGTCACAATTCTGTGAAGTTCTCAAGGTATTGCACATCTCTGTAACTGAGACTCAACAGCAATTCCCTAACCTGATATATCTACTATTTTCTTATTACCATTGGATCGTTCAATAATTAAATTACTCAAATGGGACACCAAAGAACTCAAAATCTCCAATGCAAAGATTTTCATTCTAAAAAAAATACATTCTAAAGAGTGTTCTTTAGACATAAATAGATTTAGAAAGGGCGTTTGGGGTTTTAGGAATAGCAGTGTAATGATTTTCTAGATGTAGAAATAATCTTTTATTAGTAGAAAGATGCCAAGGTTTAGAGACTTTGTAGGAGAGTTTGAGATTTGAGATTAGATTAGACCTGAGATGTAATTCTAAACATTTTGACCTTGCTCAGTTTTTGTTTTTTTTAAGTATTATATGTTAATAAATACTTATAATTGAATGTTTTGGGGATTTATATTTGCTAGAAATTGAGGTTTAAACAACAAATATATGGAAAAACAAGAAAGTACACTATAATAAATAACAAATGTAATAATAATATTAAATAAAGTTCATAAGATCAAAACTGAAAACAAGTAAGATTTTTTTGAAGCTGTAATTGAAGCTCTTTATGACCTGAGGTTCTTGAGAGACAGATAGAAAGCCCTGTATCTGACCTAGGGTTTTATTCCTTCACCTCTAATTGTGGTAGTTTCTATGCCCCTTCCATACTTGATTTGACCCAGTCCATCTCCAGATTCCTCTCTCTCTCTCTTGCTTTCCATAATTTATATTTATTATTATCTATTAAATTTTTGATTAACATGAAAAGGAAAAAGTTTTATCATGATATTTTCACACATATATGGCATTCTGATTTGTTCTTTTTTACACTCCTGCTTGCCATCCTCCTCTGGATTGGTTCCTACCTCAACTTTCATGATATGTTCCCTCCCCTTTCCTTAAGATATCTTCCCCTTCCTCATACTTCACATTTTACTTTCATGTTCTACACACACACACACACACACACACACACACACACACACACCACACCTTTAAATCTATTCCTTGTAATGGAGAAAATATTCAGTATTTGTATCTCTGAGTGTTGTTCATTTTTCTTAACATTATGGTCTCTAGTAATATCAATTTTCTTGTTCAGGTCATAATTTTATTTTTCTTTACAACTGAACAAAATTCAACTATGTATGTGTACCACATTTTCTTTATCTATGTATCTATTGAGAGCCATCTAGGCTGATTCCATGCCTTGACTATTATGAATAGTGTAGAAATAAACATGGGTGTTCAGGCCATTGTTTTGAGGATATGACCAAGCATGATACCTATTTTTAGCTTTTTGAGGACAAACTGACTTCTATAGTATCTATTGGCTCATGTCCCTACCACCAGTGACTAAGGGTCTCTTTCCCCACATCCTTGCCAGCATTTGCTTTTGTTTGTTTCCTTGGTAATAACTATCCTGCTGGGGTGAATGAAATAATTTTAAAAAGCAACTTTGGTGTTCTTTTCCCTGATGGCTAAGGATGCTAAACACTTTTCTGAATGTTTATTGACCATTTGAATTTTTCCCATGGAGAATTTCTGCAGTTGACTTTTTCTCTTTTGGATGGCCACCACCAAACTCCCAAATAAAGACACAGAGACTTCTTATTCTTTGTTACAAATGCCTGGTCTCAGCTTAGGCCTGTTTCTAGTCAGCTTTCCTAACTTAAATTATCCTGTTCTCTCTATCTATGTTTTGTCTCGGGGCTTTTTGCCTTTCTTTCCTTCTTTCTGTATTTCTTACTTTCCTGCTTCCTCTGTTGCTGGCTAGCTGGTTAGCTAGCTGACTGGGTGGCTCAGTGGCTGGCTCCTGGTATCCCCGCCTCCTCCTCCTCCTCTTCTCCTCTCCTTTTTCTCTCATTCCTCTTATTGAGCCTTGATTTCTCCTCCTCTTTATTCCCTCTGCCCACCAGCCCCCCTATCCTTTATCTGCCTATCTATTGGCTATCCAGCTTTTTATTAGCCCAATCAGGTGTCTTAAGTAGGCAAGGTGAAACAACAATGTATCTTTACATAATTAAACACACATCCTTACATTTTTAAAATATGCTGTGACTACAAAGGTAACACATATCTTTACACAAAAAGTAATATTCTGCAGCATAAACAAATATAACACATCTTTGCCCAGTTAACAAAATATGTTAACAACAGATTTCTCCCTAGTTCATTCACATATTTATCGCTAGCATTTACCGTTTACATCATGCCAAACCCAAGAAGCCAATGTTGCCTCTCCTAAGTCCACTTAAAGCCCTCTGCTGCCCCCATCAGTCAACATGAGGCAATTTCACAAACTCTCCCTCCCATTGAGCCAAGATTTGGATTCCTTTGGGTTGTAGAAAAAAATGAAAGTTAATCTGAAAATTACAATAACATAAACCAAGGAAACATATTACATTGTGCAATTATGTCAATCACCCATTGACATATTAACCTGAATCCTGGGTTTAAGGTAGCAGATAAGGGGTGCCAAAGAGAATCCTAATTCACCCAAACCATTCTACCGCAAGGCATACATGGAGTCCACTTTGGTAAATTCCAAGAATAAATTCTAGAAAAGCCTTGGGAGTACAAGAATGTACGATAAGAAAATGTGAAGCTTTTTAAATTTGTAGGTAGCTCTGTCCTCCACACACAAGAGATCCTCAAAAGGGGGTGAGATAACAAAAGGAAGAATAGTGATTAATAAATTTACAGTCAATAGACCTGAGTTTGATCTCCTGAATACTAAAACTTTGGATCTGATATTTAAAGTACAAAGATTCTGATATTTACTGTCTTCAAACTAGAATTAGTTATAGTAGATAACAAAACAATCTCTCACCATTATTGTAAATATTAAGCAAGTTAATGTAGTTCATGACTTGCAGCATAAGAAGGAACATAGCATTGCTTCTATTTTAAGTAGTCTAGTGATTTTTTATAGAATTCTTATGGAACTTGATCAGTGGCAGAAATGATAGGAAATTGCAATTATGAGAAAGGCCTTGAGGATACACTATGTTTAGATGTTATATGTAAACAAGGAACAAACACAGGGCATCTTATATATTCTAAACTCGCTATTCGTTCAAAACATGACACACAATGAAAAGCTCATCATGTAACAAACAGAACGATATTTTATTGTGATCAGATCAGAATGCCTGTTTACAAAGAAACTGAGCAAATATTGAGACAGATGCTTGTTTTCTGTGTTTACTCTGCTTACATAGATCCCTTTTCATGCAGCAAAGGCATTTTGAATAAGCAAGAAACAAAGCTCATAGACCAGTGACTGATTAGAGCCCCTATAACAGAGTTAGAGGAGGTTTTGTAGCTGTAATAATGCTTTAAGTGTTTTTCCACTACACTGTATTTCTTCACACTAAATTCACTTACCACTCACCAGATTCAGGCAAAAGCATCTTGCAGAATCTAAAATAGGGCAGCCATTGACACAGCCCCTCTCTCAAGCTATGTACAAGCCTGCTTTTGTCCCGTCACAGTTTGCTTCCAGCTCTCCTGATTTTGGTGCCTTACCAACAGTTGAATTCTAATCCCTGGACTTCGTCATATTTCTTCCAAACATCTGGATTTGATCTTTTCTACTTAAAGTGTTGACTTATTCTAAACCCCTAAGTCCCAAGACTTAGGACTCCCACTTCCATTCAAATACAGGCCCATTCTCCCCATCATTTCCCTTTAGATTAAAAAAAGGTAAGCCACTGATAGCATTATTAAATGTCATATGTAAATTCAGACAGAAAATAATTGCAAGTATCCCATTTCTGTCGTTATTCCCTATGCTAAGAACTTTCTAAATTTATAACAAAGCTTACAGTGTAAGTTCAAATGGGCTTTGGAGGAGTTTCCCAGCTTGTTGAGGAAATTATATATAAGCATTAGGAAGTTGAGAAATTCATACAAGATTTAATTAAGAGTTCAGTACTACTGGGAGTTTTTGCTCCAACCCAGAACTATGCTTTAGCCTGAAACAACAGCAAAATACTAATAATTTTAAAAATATTTTTCAGTACCTTCATTATCAGGCGATGAAGGTACAGTAACCCAAAAAGAAAAAAGAAATTGTCCCTGCGGTTGGTCCAATTTATGTCCTTAAGAGGGTCTCAGATCATAGGAGAGGAAAGGGAGCTAAAGGAAGCCTAACACCCTCTGACTAGGGAAGGGAGAACTAATTGCTGATGGAAGGGGAAGCTGCAGCACAGCGAATCAGAGAGTAGATTCCTGAGAAGAGACATAACTAACATTTAAAAATGAACCCATCTCTGTTCAATTGAGGCTAAGGAAAAGGTAGCATGAATGATAAGAAACAGTATATCACACACACATACAAACGCATATACGCACATACACGTACCATGCAATGGGGGATAGGAGTGGATAGAGCCTGTTCCCACCAGTCACTATAGAAAATTCACATTCACGATCAATGACTCTACAGAGCAGAAGGATTATGTCTTAGCAGTGAAATTAATAGAGGAATTCCTTAGTAGAGGAATTCTTCTCCAAGTTGCCATTACTAAATATGTTACTTATTTTCTGATGGCTGTGACAGCATCCCTGATAAAGGCAGCTTTCGAGGAAATGTATTGGCTTGGACTGAACTTTTGAGAAACATCCATGATAACAGAGAAGACATGATGGTGGGAATATGTGGGGCAGGCTCCTTCACCATAACTGAGCTGGAGGAGAACCTGGACCAGAACCAGAGGTGGGTAAAACCTTCAAAGCTTTGCTCCTCAAGGCCTACTTTTTCCAATCAGGCCTCAATTCCTAAAAGCTGAACAGCCTTCGAAATAACGCCACAAGTTGGATAGCAAACACTCAAACCAGATTGCATAGAAGAATAGAAGACTCTTGAGAACTAGATTATAATACACTCCCCTTTCTCTAAAAGTTCATCACTGCCACATAATGCAGAATACACTAAATTAAACCTTTAAATGTCCCTGTAGTCTCAGTCCCCACACTATTTAAAAGGTCAGAGTTCAAAGTGCCTCTTGAGACTCAAGCAAACTTTCTGCTATGAGCTCTTGTCTAACAAAAATTCAAAATGCAAAAGTAAAAAGAAGATTGCAAGAAAAAGTTGGCCACAGGAAAGCCTAAACATCGTAGGAAAAGCAGTAAATGCTACAGCTCTGCATCCTGCACCCAGTGACTGTGATGACACCATCTGAATGTCAACAGACTTGAGCAACCACCACTCACTGTGGCCTTCACATTTTCAGGTCCCCTGGTCTTTATCTTTAGTTGGTGACATTCATGGTCTTTCAGGATCCCTCAGATAATCCATGTTCCCACTATGGTGAAAATCCTGAAGGCCTCTCTGCAACCTGGGCTCAGTCTTCGCAGCTTCTCTGACTGATAGCTCATTCAGAAGCCCCACGACATAAACGTGACCCGGCTACCTATGGACTGATGACACAGACTTTTTTTTTTACTGGAACCTCAATGCAAGGCCCCATGATAATAATTCTTAAATTCGGTGTGCCTGAAAAAAACCCATATCATGTGAATAATATCCATGATAGCATATTATGCTGTCAGTGTAAGAGATAACCAGAGTCCATTGGATCAGGGCTGTCGTAGTGTTTGAGTGCCTTTTTGAGTGCCTTTTTGAGTGCCTTTGTAGTTGAGACAGAGTGAGAAGATTGGAAAAAAATTCTTTGGAGTTTCTTTTTTTCCCAAGCATTCTTTCCAATTGTTCTCTTCTCAAATGTGAGTAGAGTCTTGTCCTCAAAGAACCTTCCTTAGCATATAAGGACACAGTCTGGATTTTCTCTCTAACGATGCTTGTTTCCTCAGCAACTACCAGAGCTTTTCAGAAAACTTGTCCATCACCTGAAAAATATAAGTCCCTTTTCCATCCCATCTTTCAAATCCTTCCATTCTGATTTTTGAACCAAACAGACCTCACTATAATCCAAGCAAAACGCAGCCAATAATAAATAACCCCACCACCACCCAGATGCTAAGTTGTCTTCAGGTTTTCATACAAAATTAATTAGCCCATTATTTTTAGAATCAATTTCTCATATGTTTTCATAACATGGGGAAAATATAGTGAGAATATAATACAAAGGCCTGCAGTTCAGTTCCCCAAAAAGTACTCACTCTGTCTGAAACTTAGTAAATGGTATCTACTGTCCACATTCTTATCTGCATTTGCATCTCTAGGCGTCTACCAAAATGGCTCATTAAGTTGTATTTATTCTATTCTGGGGTTCCCATAGCCCATTTATCCAATATCTTTCCACATTTTTCCTACAAACCAGCTAGCCTAACAACCACAGGGTTATATTTATTCAGCACCAAAACCACTTTTCTGGTACCAATTTTTCATTTAATTAGTTTTCTAGTTATTGTGGCAGAATATCTAAGCAATGAAAGGCTGGAAGGATTTGTTTTAACTTATATCTTGAGAGGATCTTAGTCTATTACTGCAGCAAATATGGATCAGGTGAAGCCCATGACAGAACCTCTTGCATTGTGGTAAACTGGGAAGCAGAAAATGTGTGCCAGAACCAGCTGGAGGTAAAACCTTCACAGGCCTGCCCAGAGGGGTGTCGTTCTATCATCCAAACTTCACAGCATGCAAGCCATTACCCAACCTGAGGACCAAGCATTCAAAAATCAAATAAGCCTATGGGAGACATTTCAGTTTCAAACCACATCAGGAAAGTTCTACCTAAGAAACCTTGAAGTCAAACTTTGAACAAAAAAAATCAAAAATAATTTAAATGCATTCCAAGCAATGGCAATGATGTTAATAGAAATTATTTTAAGTGTACTAATCTAAACAAGATAAAATTCATGACATATGGTATCCACTAACAAATTCCCCGACAGTTGATAAGGAAAATAAAACACAATAAAGAAAATAATTCAGTCAATCAAAACGGACTCAGAGTGGGTACAGAAGCAAGATCAGAAAGCAAAAGCACTAAAACAGATGTTAAACTATATATCATGCAGTCAGAAATTCATGCAGAGAGCAGTACAACATGTTTTTAAATGCCCAAAACAAACCTTAAGAGATGAAGATACATTTATACAATTTCTGTATGGAAAAAATACTTTCACATATCTCACATATACGTAATTCCAATTTCTGTCCCCTTGGTGATCAAATTGACAATTGAGGGACTTCTCTATACACCCTGAACCTCATAAGGCATCAGGAGCTCTCTGTGCATTCAGAATCCCAATTGCTACTCAAGGGGCTCCTAATCCTCCATCTGCTAATTTCAACTACTGGGAATTCACACAGGACCGTCTTTGTTGGCCTTTGACGTGTTCACAAGAGTCTTATGTTTTGTTTAATGATTTGTTGACAACAGCTTAGAACTGTTAAAGATTTCTTCTTTGAACGTGTATTTTGTAAGAGTTTCTGGTAGACTGCTGGCGACAAATGTAAGTATAAATTGGAAATAAAGGAAACACATAGGGCTGGTGAGATGACTCAGGAGTTAAGAGCTTTTACTATTCTTGCAGAGGACCAGGATTTGGTTCCGAGAATCCAAATGACTGCTCACAACTGCTTGCAACTACAGTTTCAGGTGATCTAATAGACAGTTCTAGCCTCTGTTGACAACAGGCACATAAATTGTGTACAATACATGCATACAGATTCATACACAGAAAACAAAAGCAAATATATCATTTTGATAAAGAAAGCACAGTATGTGAACAGAAAATAGATTAAATTAATTGGATTGTCTGCAGAATAGAACTGCAGAAGGAAACTGAAGGGGCTTGAATAAGATTGCATACTCATGCAGCTATTGTTGGCTTTTCACGCGGGGATGAGGCGTCTGAAACCAAGTCCTCATGCTTGCTCAACAAGACATCTGGGTGAGCCATCTTCCCCCGCCTCCCATGATCTCATTTTTTTCTATTTTTTATAGTACTTTTGTTACAAAAATACAGAAATAAATGTTCTCTTTCTTTTTCAATGATAGCATTATATGTTAAACGACAATTGGTTTTGGTCAGAAGACCCAGGTTGTGAATGGGGCTGTGTCAGCAGCTCTATTACTTTGGGGAAAATCCATAAAAGCCACTCCTCATCCACACTGAGCTATAAATTATGAAAGTTGAAATCTTCTGCTCAGAGATTTGGATATTCTATGAAATACCATTAAGTTTTCCTCAAAAAGGTTAACCATTTACTGGTCATCAATGTGTTGAAATTGTCCTCAAATACATCACCTCCACCGCCACCATCATGACTATCATCATCACTATATCATTATACCATTATCGCCTCCACCACACTAAAATCCCTACTTGCATGACCACACGGCATGATTTTCCTCTCTAGTTTTAATAAGATGAACTCAAATTCCTCATACAAACAGAATCAAGTGGTATGTACGTGTGCCTGGCTTCTATCACTTATCAGGTGTCCTCTAGGTTCAACTGTGTCATTAGAGTTTCTTGGCCTTTCTCTTTTGAGAGTCAGGATAAAAATAACCTTGGAATAATAGAGTCCAACTACAAAGACTTTGAAGACTTATATGGAACCTTAATTCATATATGCCAATGCTACATTTCAACTAATAACAATGACCAGAAAAAAAAGCAAAAATTTCCATCCTGGATCTACTAGTTTCTCTTCAACTTCTAGTGCTTAAAGTGACCTGGCCAGTGTCAGGGGAAGGACAGTCCCTTAACTGCATATAAGGAGAATCACACAACAATGAAAAGAAAAGAGAGATTTGTGTAACATGAGGGCTGGCTTGTTGGGGTTTCTGTCCCGCCCAGGTACCCCAC
>LOJH01015481.1:1973-25384 GCA_001685095.1 Ellobius talpinus | reverse complement strand
AATTGGGAGGAGGTGGAAATTTTTTAATAATAATAATAAAAAATAAAAAAAGAAACCCAACTTTCAAAGGCAAAGACAAATTTTCTAGTATAGTTTTCCATTCTTTTACCATCAAAAATGGAGTAACTCAATGAAAAGGTTTCCTACTTTGATTGTTTTCATGAGAAAAGCACATAAAATATATTGGAAAGACTTCACAATGTGCAGCTGAAATAGCAATTGCTGATTCTGCCCTATGATGCATCTTTATAAAACCACAACTGATACTGAAAGGGACAGCATCATCTGAAGGTAGGAAAAATGCAATGGATAAAAGCCATTAAACTTAAATCATAATCACATGACAGTAGTGGTTTCATCTATAGCAGAACTTGCTATAAACAGGTAGTGGCTATAATGACTATGGGAAGCAGGGAATATCAAACGAACATGACTTATTTTAACAGATATTTTGAGTGCCTGCTACAGTGAAAGAAGACGACTATACCTAGGGTCATTCCATGTTCTACTCAGTTTTTTAGAATACCTTGCTTCATGGAAGTATCACTACACTGCAGTAACATGACTAGATTCGAAGGAAGTTGAAATTTGAAAGGCCTTTTATTTGTACCATGTATATATTATAATTTAATTACACCCAAGGTGAATGGATATTATTCTTATTTTTGTTCACTACTATACATTTACTACTTAACATACTGTAGCTGGTAAGTAGGTATTTAATAAATAAAATAAAAATATAGGAAAAGCAGTCTCATATAGCCTCATTTTAATACATATTTATTGGTAATATAATAAACATTAAAATAATTGTGCTGCATATACTTTATTAAATGGTTAATGGTCCCTTAAATTCTTTCATCTTTATATTTTTATGTATATCTTTTATTGCTCAGTTTAAAAACTATGCCATTTAAAGTGTTATCTTCCTTTTTTAAAGCCATTAAATGATGTTCATTTAGAACATGGCAACTGTTTTTTCTTAGTTTTTATTTAGATTACTGTGCATTCCAATGCCACTGTTTGGCAATATTTTTCTATCTGAAACTCACACAGTGTTATAAATAGATAATAATCTCCCATGATAGAGTCACAGAGTGGCTTTGATCTCACAAGCCTTTTCCCCTTGAGGAAAACATGAATGCTTGCATCCTGAGGGAGCTCAACAGCATCTTATGTTTATGTTGCTATTATTACCACTTTGTTGTAGCATGAAACATATAGGAGCTCATAATACTAACCCATTTTATTCTCTCACACCTTGGATGAATCATAAGACATCAAGGGTAGGCACAGATGATAAAAGAAGTACAATGGCCTATTTAAGTGAACAGAAGCCTGGAGGAAATCAGCTAACAATTCATATACTCACACTGTTAAAATTAATCCTGTCGCCACTTCCTGTTCTCCGATGGATTTCATGTTAGCAAATGTCCAATGTCCAATGTCCAAAGGGAGAAAAGGTCTTGTTGAAAATCAAGCCTCTGAAGCCATGAGGATTATTTAGTAGGAGAAAGCAGATTCTGTGGAAGGTATGTGGGAATAGTGTACTCCTGGCAGGACTGTTAAAATGTTGACTTGGAGCGTCTTACAGCTCACCAGGCTCATGGGGGGTTAAAGTATAAGCATGCACTGGCATGAACTCTATCAATCACATTAGACTTTAAAATTTCAAGGTCTGCTTTGCTTTTTATGGAATATTGTTGGCTTAGAATGCTGCTCAGAGCCTGCTCTGCGGGTAAGAGACCAGGCTATAGCACTTTATTTTCATTTGCATCTGCCATGGCCTCTCTGGAGCCCCATGAAACTAAAAGCCACTTCTTAGACCTTGGTAAACAACATTAAGGAAACTGAGTGAATATTTTCTGTGGATTTAACTTTCCTGGAAATAATTATCAATGATGGAAAACAAACTTTCCAAACAGAATAAAGTCTCATTAATTTAAACTCTACTATTTCAAAAAAATTGGCCTAATTCAAACAGACCTTGGCTGAAGGTTTCCTTTAGCAAATCTGGAAAATAAAGATCCGCTAAGCAAATCAAGTCTGTAATTAAGGTTGTTAGGGGAATATAGAACTTGCTCAAAGACAACAAATTAGTTTCCTGACTTTACTCATCTACAAGCATGGTAACATGCTAATTACGAATCTTCTGTGTAGTTTAAAAATGCAGTTCTCTGAACATTTCCTAGACAACACAACCTATTCTGAGACATCTGTGTCATTAAACCAAGCACAACTAATTTTAAAATAAATATTTCATTTATTCATTTTTGTATGAATTTTTTATTAATTAAAAATTTTTATTTATTTTACATCCCAATCACAGTCATTCATTCTTCTTGCTTACTCTTGTCTTCCTGCAACTGTTTTGAATTTGGGAGCTTTTACTTGCATGGTGATATTACTAGCCACTTACTGTGCCAGTGACCACTAAGTTTATGGTTTACAATAGGTCACTAATAACTCAAACAAAAAATAAAACTAAAACATCTGGACTGAGTTTGATTACTTGCCCACTATCTGAACCAATTCAATTTAATATATGAGATAGCTCTATCCACAAAAGAGGGAGAACAGAGGTTAAGAAAGGATTATGTTCATGAGGTTAGAGGTCTACATACCAAAACAAACAAAATAAAAAGCCAAAACAACAAATAAAATCCTTTAGAACACTGTACGTTAAATACTAAAAATCTAGTCATTATAAAATAAATACCAACTAAAAACCCAATGAAGTATCGACCCTGTCCAAAGGAAGCATTCCTGGAAGTTGTTACTCCTCATGCATCTACACTGGCTCTCATTTCACCAGCACAGGGCAGTCTTCCAGTTCTCTACAACCACTCCCTCTGCAAGTATGGCTCGCTGCCTAGGAAGCTCTGTTACTCTGTCAAAAATATACATCTGGCCACCCTAACTGTAGTGCTAGCTCTTGGATTTATACAGGTTTCCCTAAAACACCAGGCATACTAAACTAGCACATCGTGGATATTTTACTAGTTTTGCTTCATTGGCCAGAATAAGATGCCTCCTTTCCATATACAGAATTGTAAACCACAGCGATTAAAAAAAAAACAAGATGTCCTGTTTCTATGGAAACCTTGAAAACACCAGAACCAAATGTGTTTGCTTAAGAAATTTGGGACACTAAAATTGATAGGTATCCTTTCAAAGGCCTATATAGAAATACTGAATAAAATAATCACAGGTCAATGTTCCAACAAAAGTAAAATGCTAACCAGTAAATTTTATAGAGGGGAAATTCAAAATGGTTTTGGGCAGGAGACTCACAAAGAATCTGTGTTCTAAATGGAAGCATATTTATGCTTTGAGTTAATCATTTAGGTCTGCTCTGTATTATCAGATCAAAAATCATCTAGAACAGGACATCATAAGCTTGTGACCCTTGAAATGAGACTTTCTTGGGACAATGTTTCCAAGATAGTCAATATATACAGGGCACAAACCAGCTACTGAGTTGTTCCATTTAGGGGTTGCTCTTCTACAAAGCATTATAAAAATCAGTAAAACTAAATGTGGAGTACATATGAATATTAAAAATAAACATAGCTATAAATAATTTGGGCACTTGTCTGAAGTTTTACTCTTCAGAGCTAATCTACTACAACATATCAACATTAAATAATCTGTTACCTGGAAATGTTTCTGTTTTAGCAATGTGCATAGTACATCCATCCTCTTTTTTCACTAAATTTCAAGAATTTCCCTTTAGAATATGTGTCAACATCTGCACTTAATGAACCATCTTTTTTTTCAGAACCAGCTATTCACTTGTCCTATATTAGATAACCCCAGCTGGTTGCTGGAAATGTTATTTTCTTTGTTAATGTACATTGCTACAATGAGGGCTAAGCTCTGCCTCCAGAAGACTTTCTCCATCTTCCTTTCAAGAAGATCTAAAAGTCAAAGTCAGGAAGGCCAAGTGTCACAGGGCACCACTCTAAATACTGAAAAGGACCCAATTCTTTGGCTAGAATTCTAAATCATCTAAAAGGTTTATACTTAGGACATCACTCAGCTAAATCACTCAGCTACAATGTAAAAACAGATCATATAAACTGGAATCATATTCATAAAACATCTAGAAAGTTCTCCAAGGGAGAACAGATTACTCAAACGTATTGCTAAATAGATGGAGTAGAAGACATTAACTTTTATAATGAACTGTAGTACTCAATAGGGTACACGAGTTACCTTTAAAGAAGCCTAGCGTCTATTTTAATTCAGACACAAAACTCAGACATACTTAAGTAATAGAGATATTAAATTACATAACCATCCAGGGTTTACAAATATTTATTTCCTTATAGATTTCTCATCCACTAATGTACTTTTGGTTAGAAAACTTTTTCACGGTTCTGCTGTATTTTAACAAATGTCCTAACATGTGGAGGCCAGAGAACAACTTTGTGGAACGTTTTCTCTCTTTCCACCTTTACATCGGTTCTAGGCATCAAGCTCAACTTGTCATGCTTGCATGAGAAATGATTTTGCAAATGGGCCATCTCATCAGCCTTCCCCTATCCTTTACAAAAGTAATTTTATCTATAACCAAGAAACGAATTTTGTTTTTAAATTACTTTTTACATTTTAGATTGTAACGTAATTATATTATTTCCCCCTTCCCTTTCTTTCAAATTCCTCCCATAGACTCCTCCTTGCTCTCTTCCAAATTCACAACCTCTTCTTTCATTAATTCTTCTATGCACACACACACATACACACATACATGCAAACAACCTGTTCTGACTATATAATGTTACTTATATGTAATTGTTCAGGGTTGATCATTTGGTATGGGCTAATCAGTTGGTGTGCTCTTCCCTGGGGAAAACTATTAAAAGGCTAAATACTATTTTAAAATCTCACATATGCCAGGTGGTGGTGGTGCAAGCCTTTAATCCCAGCACTTGGGAGGCAGAGGCAGGTGGATCTCTGTGAGCTCAAGGCCAGCCTGATCTACAAGAGCTAGTTCCAGGATAGGCTTCAAAGCTACAGAGAAACCTTGTCTCAAAACAAACAAACAAACAAAAAAAAAACACCCCTCACACACAGGGAGGGAGTAGATGGGAGGTGGGAGGAGGGAACAGGAAGAGGAGGGAGGGGAAAATGGCTGGTATGTAAAATAAATGAAAAAAATTAATAAAAAATCTCACACACATAAGTGTACACTTATACATAAAAGATAAACGTTGGGGACCCAGAGATATGCCTCATTAGTTTAGAGTACTTGCTCATCTTTTAGATGACCTGAGTTCAGTCCTAGCATTCACACCAGGAGTCTCAGAACTGTCTATAACTCCAACTCCAGATGATCCAATGCCTTATGGGCACCTGCCTTTATATGCATAAACACACACACACACACATGAGCGTGCACACACATGCACACGTGCATACACATACATACTTAAATTTGGCAAAAAGATAGCTCATGATGAATTCAAAATGTTTTTGACATTAGAATATATAGCATATTTGTATCATTGTGCCCATCTTTATTACTAATATCTGTCCTTTCCAATACATCTTATATGTGAGTAACCAGAGACATCCCTGATAACCTTGTTCTGCTGATATCTTCCGATGGCAATCCAATGCCCTTACAGTCTAACACTATCTCCTTGTCTCCACTAGAGGCCAAGCCATGCAGCATTACTTACAATTCTTCCCCAAATAACACATACTTTTATTTGGGGGAATATCTTAGTTCAAGATATTTTTTGGATATAGAATGCATATCCTTTCCATATCCCCACCCTTGGATGATGGAAATGAATCTTGAAACGTCCACAGAGATTCAGCTTTAAAGTCCAGTCCTTAAAACTGTCAATCTATTGAGCTTCAACTAATTCCTCCCACTTCTGTTGTCACTGTACCTCCACCTAAGGTGGACGTTTTTACTTTCTTCATCATAGAGCTTGTGTATATACACAAGTATTCCTTATAAAACTGCCAGCTCCTTGAAGGAGGACATGTCCTGTTGGTCATCATTGGTATACTTAGTTCCGATATGTTTTCAGAATTAATTGTTCACAAAACATGAAACTGAAATGAATAAAACCTTAATTCAGTCTGATGTGATTAAGGAGCAAAACCATAAGGATTTATGAAAAAGTCTGTCTTTAACTACAGCTGTGTTGTTATAACTGCTGCATATTTAGAGAAAACTGAATGCATCTTTCAATCAAGCTTTGGAACTATAGTAACTATTCTGAGTTGGAATTACCTTATTAAGAAAATAAGTAGAAAAAGAAAGAAGGAGATCAAGCACACTGAAATCTCTAGTAACATGATGCCAGCTGGAAACTAAAGACCTTTACAGTAAATCCAGCTGTACAAGTTCAACCAATAATCTTCAAAGACCTCTTTTTATTTTTTTTATTAAAGTCCAGAATATAAAGAGGGCAATAGTAAGCTGATAACTGCAAACCAACTAGGAGCCATGTGGAAAGTGTATTAGCACTAACTCACAAGCTGCTCTGTCTTGAGCTAGGTTTCCATCTTCTCCCACTGAAGGGCAGAGTAGACCTCATCACACTTCATTTCTGAGCCTGACAAAACCACAACTTGCAAGTGCCTGACTGCTGGCAATTGGTAAACAGTCAACCCCTCCTCTTTCTAGACAACCCCTCAAATGTCTTGCATTCCCAACTTTTTGTACCAGATGTTTTGTTAAAATGAAGTCAGCCCTATCAAACGCACACCAGAAGGCTATTTTCCCACTGTATCTCAGCCTTATTACTTTAAACACTCCTTTAACCCCCAAAACTCTTTTTTCACCACACAGACATTTACTGTGTGGTATTTATTCCACGGGGAATGAGGAAGCAAGTCAAGTTCAGAGAGGGGTGGGATTCTTTGGGGAATGGATATTATCATAATTAATGCACGTAAACAGGAGCTCTTAGAGGCTGAATTTCAAAAGGGCCTTTTGAATTTGCTAAATTCAATGATAAAAATGACTCAATCACTAGCTCAATTCCTCTTCCATAGGAAAAAGATATTAAGTAAAACTTCATTTGTTGAATTAAAGTTTTATTTCTGTACCAACACAACCTAAGTGCTTTAATATATTAGTAAAGTTAAACATAATTAGTTTGCTACTAATAAATGGCAAATATGAACCATGATCTCAGGTGGCTTGCTTAGAACTTTAGTCCTCCAAAATTGTTCCCCTAGAACAGAAAGGTCATTTCTATAAAGTCACCCTCGCCTACTCATTCAAACTTTGTAACAAAGAAACTATAAACAAAATGCCACAGAAATGGTATCCTTCAAGAGGATTCAAAATATACGGGCAGTAAATGTCTTCTGCAAAACAATTCTAACAATGGCTTTATAGCATCTTCTCTTACAAATGGTTGAGTTATAACTGTGTCCTATAGTGCACACACACACACACACTATACTTACGGCTTCTCTTCCAGCTACTGCTCTTTTCCATTCATCTTATATGGAGATTACATACAGGTTTTTTTCTTGAGAGAAGATTTCAAACTTTTATTTCAACTGCCTCATTTTTAGACTAGCACAACTTCCTTACTACAACAAGAGTATCTAAATGTGAAACTGAGTATCCCCAACCTTTATTAAATAACTGATACTGTTATAACACAATGAGGTAGAATGTCATGATTTAAAATTATAAGTAGAAAACAAAATATAGATACTTCTCTATTCCAAAGCAAATCACTACAAATGAAAAAAACTCACTTTTGCAAACTGATTTATTTTCATATGATGCACCTAACACATATTTTCAGGTTTCTTTGCTTCACACATCTCTAATATAGGATTACAGTTCCCAGTGCTTTAATTGCCTTAACCACCTTATAAACAGATACTTCAATTTACTGAGACAACTGGCTCTTAGTCAAGCACTTATTTTGGTCTATACCTAACTCCTAACAGTTACCAAGGGAATGTAAAAGTGTGAAATATTTGAAATATTTGTTCTTGGGAGGGGATAATCAACCTCAGTAGGGAACACAAGCATCCAAGAAATGAAGCAGGCAAGATGAAGCAAGGGCTGTAACACAGGCACATGTGGTGTGAGGTGAGTACACAAAGGGAGAAACAGTAACTCTGGGAAGCAGAGGGAAATTTCAAGGTGAATCCTTTGGGAAACAGAAAAGAAACTTTACACTATAAAAATATAAACAAAGCCACAAGCATTTACTTATTTATGTGCTTTAAGAAAGCTTGAGTTTCTTTCTGGAAATCGTGAATAGAAAATGGCATATGCCTTCCACAATAAGAGAATAGCAACAACCAACTCTGACACTCACCCATTTGGCAAAAATACCACTGTACCAGGTCCTATCACCCTTTACTTAGCCTATGACTTCAGGCTACAAATGACACTTAAAGTCATGGGCTGGAGCACTTCAGTGGTGGGGAGGAAGTGATATGTCTGCCCTGGGCCAGCACATCCTGTGCAACAAGCAGAGACTGTGGGGGGAGTGGAAAATGAAACAAGCAATGTGTTCTGGGAAAGAGACTCCTACTGAATCCATATACTAGCTAGCAGTTTCAGGGCAGCATTGCTACAGTTATAGTGCTGTGACTCAGCCAGGACCAGACTCATCTTAGGTCTCAGAGACTTTTCAACCTGAACCCTAAATTCACACCTTTGAAGTCTTTGTTCTTAGTCATGACTGATCTGGGATCCACTGGTGATTCACACAGTGATCCACTGCTGTGAACAGAATGCCCCGGAGAAGCTGATTTTGCTGACCCTGTCACCAGATGCTGGTACTTTCTGTTGAACAGCCACATCAGCCTCAGAATCCACATAACTGAACAGAGAAGTTCAGCTTTATGAAAGTTTCAGATGCAGTCATGCTCAATACTGGCATTACTCTGGTAAGCCAACCCTTCTTGAGACCAAGGGAGGATCCATTTGCTGCTTGAAGACCAAATAATTTTGGCCTTCATTCAGACACTTGTTCTATTAACTTAAAGATAGTTTGACTAGTTGTCTAGAAATACAACTTCTAGTAAAATATCCTAAAATGCTAGGATATTGCTGACATGAATAAAATTAAGAGTAGACGGCCAATCAGACAATAGGAACACATCTTATTTTGACAAGAAAGGACAACTAAGAAATAGCTACACAATGATTCATTGATAATGTCTTCTGGAAAAACAATTTTGAGACAAGAGGGGAAACTATCAAAATATAAAATGAACTCACATTGACTGTGATGGTGCATGTCTGTAATCCGAGCACTTGACTTGGGAGATTGAAGCAGAAGGATCATGGATTAGAGGCCAGCCTATATACTACACAGTGAGACCTTGTCTCAAAAGTCAACTAGAAACATTTGAATCACTTGTGCTAGACCTTCCAAATGTACCTAGAGAGAAAGCAATGGAAAAGAAGAGTTTATATACAGTTACCTGGTACTAAGGTCTAGTTCGATGTCTTCTAATTTATATGACTACTTGTACTCTGCTATGATGAGTTTCATTTAATTCTAAATGAGTTTCATTTAGATTTAGATTTAATTCTAAATGAGTTTCATTTAGGTGCATGTGGTACATGGTTCTTTCATACCTATGTTTCAGAAGCCACTGATAGAATCTATACACCCATCCAGCAGGAGATGGCACAACACCCCAAATTCCTGAAGGCTGAAAAATGGACAAAAACAAAGGGACTGTAAAGAGGGTCTGGAAGATTAGATTTATTGCAGGAAATTTCATATAGGGATGAGTACAGGCCACTCAAGGGAATGTTGGTGCCAGCAGGATTTTCTCACAGGGAAAGACTCATCTTCTAGTTCTAGAAGGTTGTCCTCACAGCAATATCTACAGATGAACATTCCTGCTTTTCCATTCACCTTTTCTATAAATTGCAACTCTGCTATAGGCAAGGCAGAAACAAATTGAGAGTTCTTTTCCTTCTTGGATCTGACTAAAATGGTAAATAAATTCAGTTTTTCACTTTTCTTTCTAATACAGTGACATGAGTACTGTCTGGTCTCACTGCAATCCTAAAAGAATCAAAACACTACCAATTTCTGGCCTAGCATCTCCAGCCACTTGCTGGTTTTGCGTTCAGAGCAGAATTAATTTGCCATGTTGCCATGAGCAAGTAAGGAAGCCCTGAATATGTGAAATGACAGTATCATACACTGGTAAAATTCCTTGAAACTTTAAGAGATAAGTAACATAAACAATGTCCCCCCAAAATCTATCAAATTCATTAAAATTACAGGCAATATGTGAATAAAAATAAAAAAAGATGTTTTCACTGCCAAATTTAAAAATATCTAGCCTGATAACAGGGTTCCAGATATATGATTTGGCACGGACAAAGAAAAGTTCTTATGTGGATCAGGAGAAAATCCAGAGGATGTTCAATAATGCCTATATTTCTAAGGTTTCTGTTATTCTTTAACTCAATAATTTAAAGACAATCCATCTATAAAAATACTACTATGATTTTAAGTATTTTCATTTCTCTATTACTCCTCAAATCTCTGGTAAAGAAAACATTATTCAAAAAACTGATTCTTGTACATCTAAATATGGTAAAAGAGGCATAAGCTTGATACCACATATACACAATTCCTTCCTGAAATCCATTTTTTTTATTTTTCTATAAGGAAAATGTCAGTCATAGCTACATTTATGTTCCACTTATAAAACTGTTTCTTCTTTTATGCTAACTTTTCTTAAGAGACAAGGCAAAAAGGGAAGAAGAAAAGAAAATGAAAGCAATGTTTGACCTAAATTACCTAGAAATCTGGGCTATTTACTTAATTATAATTTCTAAGAAATGGACTAACTTCTAACTCTCCAAATGAGGATTCCATGTGACCAGTTGTAGAGAAGAGCAGAGTCAGGGTGACTCTGCACAGTTCCCCTCCCTATGGGAAATCTTCCCCCAAAGCCCTCAAAGTCATAGATTTCAGAGTCGTACCTTCGTAGAACTTGAGGATTGAACTAGTATTCCATATATATCTGTTGAGGTTAGCTGCACACCTTACACAGAAAGGGAAATCAAAGCATTTAGACTGAGATTTCTAATGAGAAGCCAAATGAGAAGCTCTGACTGGAGTACGGGAGTTCATAAGACCTAAATTGACTAAGATGATTGCTGTGAAGAAAAAAAGCATATTTACAGAAATAGTACCTTGGGATTCTATAAGACAACCCAGGAGAAGAGAAATTACACTGGAATAGACAAACTGGGGATACAAGGGAAGTTGTGGGAAACTAGGAGTTGAGAAACTGAATGCCCAAAGGAGAAGAATGCTTACTCTTAAGATTTTTTTCATCTGACATGAGACTGGAAGATTAGTTGAGTGAATGAAGCAAGAATCTATGTAAAGAGAAGGGAGTGAAGTTATTGGAAGAAGAGCCATGTAGGACTGTGTTTTGGAATGCAAGTTTCGGAGTTTGAATCCGAGTTAAATCTAGGTGCTATTATATATTTGCTGTTTTTCAGTGAAGTTGAGTTTTCCTAAGCCTTGGATTTCTCCAACTATATATAACATAAGCGAAATGACTTCAACTTGATATGGTTTCCAAAGAGATTAAATGAAGCAATGTATAAAACACTTAGTAAAGGTCCAGTACATAGAAAATAAAGGTTATTACTATGATTAGGAAAAATAACTATTACTATGTTTGAGACATTGTTTTTATTATGTATTTTTATTAATACAATGTATATTGATCATATTCATGCCCCCAGTCCTCCTTCCCATATATCTCTGGGTGTGGGATCACCACTTAGAGTGTGGTTAACCTACCAGGAGCCACACCCTTAACAGAAACTAACTGACCCTCTCTCAGAAGCCAGCAACTGTCAATAGCTCCTGAGGAATGGAAGCTTGTGTACATTTCCCACTATTGAAGATATTTTTGATAAAAAGGAAACCTACCACAATAAATAAGATTTTTTTCAAGTTCTTATAATAGCTTCTATGACTGCAGGTTTAAAAGATAATTATACTTATTTAGTGTGAGTGCATACACACACACGCGCGTGTAGAGGTCAGAGGACAAATTATAGTGGTCAGTTATCTCTGTTTACCAAGTGGGTCCAAAGAATCAAATTCAGGTCATTCAACTTGGAAGCAAGTGTCTTTACTCACTGAGCAATCTTGATGGCTTAGTCTCTACATTGTATGGTAATAATAGCAAAAACATGATGCAAGGCATGTAGCTTGAAAGTTAGTCTTTACATTATGAGAAACGGTTCATTTATTATAGCATTCCTTGAAATCACATACATGCTAGATAAAACTAAAATACATAAATGTGCATACCCATATGTCTTCTATCATGTAAATATAGTCCAAGACAGTGTAAGGAGGCCTGTGTTCTACCTCTAGTTCCAATTCTCTGTCATGAAGTTTTAGGAAAGCTGAATGATATAGTTGTGGTTCTAGCTTGAAATCTCGGGATTCTATGCCCATCTGACTCTAAAAGTTTAAGATAGTGAAAAAAGTTGTGATGGCAGAAGCTTCAAAGGTTTTAAAACAAGGGGCCAGTTAAAATTCTTATGGATGGGTAGAAGGAAGTCAATTGTAAAACTTTTATCTTACTACTCCTAAACTTCTGAAGATGAGAATATTACTCAGAGGTTAAGTTTGACCACTGCTAGTTAATATGGTTTTCATGAAGAAGAATGTGCTACAGGCAGTCTGTGGCTTCTGGCATTCAGACTAACTGGTTTCTAGAGAAAGAATAATGAAGCAAGGTTAGAGGTGTCCAAAAATGAAATGGTCTACTTAGCTGGTTGTGAGCTCCAAGTCAATGGAAATAACTGAGACAGAAACTAAATGCTCATCACTTGGAAGATTTAAAAGCAATTCAAGTAAGGACTGGCCCAGAAGACTTCTAAGGGTCTCCTCCAGCTCCATGGTCCTACAGCAAGTATCAGTTCATATGGAGCTTCTTCCATCACTTAAAGCTATTAAAGTGAGATAGTCAGTCTTGTGTTAATTTGCTCTGTAAAAGGTTCTGTGCCCAGTTCCTGTCCTACAGTTCAATCAAACTGCAACTGGCCTTAAACAAACTCTTGACTATCAATTAACTTCAGCATCTCTTATTGGATCAAGTACATTGACAGCATTGAAAGGTAACAGAAGCCAACAGAGGCAGATACAAAGGAAGAAAGAAGACATGGGTATCAGAACCAAGTAAGTTTGCTACCAAGCAGTAAGACTGGTTTGTGTTTATTTGCTTTGACGTGGCTTGGTAAACTACCATTAAGGGCAATTTTATATCAGAGAAACAAACATATAAAGTCAATAATGATAATCTGGTGGGTTAAATATTTACAACAGAGGCCTGAACAAAGTGCTGTGGGAACACAAAAGACTAACCAGTTTTGCTGGGGAGTGTCAAAGAAATTTCATAGAGGAAGTAACAAGCAAGCTGGGGCTTGAATAATGAATAGGAGTTGAGTGGAAATGGGGCAAGGCATGGCTGGCAGAAGAAAAAAAGGTTCAAAGCCAGAAAGATCTGAAAGAACATACATAGAAAATGGCGAATAACCATGAATGGCTGGATTGGAAGATTGTGGCTGGGTAGGGTATGCTGCTTAGAAGAATGGACCTTCTTCTGTATGGCCAGAGGGGAAAGAGTAGCTCCTTTAAGCAGTGCCGTAGACTGTGTCAACACAGCAACTCTGGAGACTGTTCTGAAATGGTTTTGACAAGAAGCATGTGAGCCCCACGAGTCAAAATCAGAGCCTTGAGTAAAAGAGTGGCATAAACGTTTGAGATCGAGAGATGAACTGAGGACCCACTTGATAGTGCAGAACCAGCTGAGACAATTGACTGGTGACATTTTGTTCCATGGTCACATTGTGTGTGTGTGTGTGTGTGTGTGTGTGTGTGTGTGTGTGTGTGCATTTAAAGGAGGATTTCATAAACAAAAATGAGAGGATGACAGATTATATTGTCATTGATTTATTTTTTAATGATGGTTTTGTCTTTTCATACAATAAGAACTCCTGCTAATAATTTACGTGTGCAAGAGATAAAAGAAAACCTAAATTCCTACAAGTATATTTAAAATTTTATTTGTTCATTTTTCTTACTATTTAATTTCAGACATAGAACCAGAATGTACCAATTCTATATATAAATATGCCTCCTAATTTCCACAAGAAAACTATCACTGGTATCATCTCTATTTTACAACTGAAGAAACTAAGACACCATAGAAGTTCTTTAGCTTTTCTAATTTCACAAAGGTAAGGACCGGGGTAACCAGCACTGCAATGCAGTTACTGCCTGCTCTGAAACTCCAGCTCTTATATGATCTCACACAGCCTCTTTTCTTAAAAATCAAATATCAAAAACCTGTAAATTAACAAATATTGTTATTATCAATCAGAAAGACTATTCTAAGTTATTTACATTGAGACATAAAGAGAGTCAATGAGGTAAGGACATTGCTATCTGGGAGAAGATCTGTCCAAGTTGAGAAAATGACATGTGCAAATGCCCCGAGGAGAAACTGTGCTTAACATGGTCAAAGAAAAACAAAGCCAACAAACAGGCTAGGGCAACTGGAGGGACATATGAAGAGCAAAGCAGATTAGGAGGAAGGGAAGCAAACAGAGCACTGTAACATTGTACAACGTTAATTTTACTGAGTCAATTACAGATTGTATAATGATATTGGCTTTTACTCTAGGCAGAAAGGAGTAGACAGAAATCTTGTCTCAGAGGGAGAGGCTAGCTATGCCAACGAGTGTCTGTGGCTACACTGGTTAATGGGTGAAGTATGCTGCTCTTAGCAATAATAAAACCTATCAAGTGGAAGAGGCAATTGCACAGGAGGGCACATAGTTTGAGACCACAGACACCCACTTTAGTGAGCTGCTACCTGAGGCACAGGAACATCTCCACCCACAACATATGAGCACTTTAAAATGTAGCCTTTTAAGATGTACTTTTAAATGAGAAGCAATTGCACTGGATGGATTTTGCACACTGGTAAATTTAATCTAGTCCCACTGAAATATTTAACAGTGAGACTACTCTCACTAATTCTAGCCACTACTCTCTCCATTAGAGGTGGGAACTCTGAGAAGTAATAAAAAATTTCTTCAGGATTTGAAGTCCAGATTTTCTTTTTTTAATCCAAAGTATTTTCAGGCTTGTTGAGGACCAACCTATGTTCTCTGTTTTCCTTCTATTCCAAAGAGCGAAAAACCCTTCTCCCCAAAGTCATATAGGCCCTCTTAAAAGAGCTTTTGAAAATAAATCACCAAGTTTTAATAGGCATACTTTTTCTTACAGAGTCAAAGCAAATATTAACTCCTCTCAAGACGGTTCAGTGTTAGAAGACTTACTGTAGCCTGTCAGATATCACGTTTGGGTTTTGTACTTGACCGTGCACAAGCTCTTACCTGAGCTTTACCTGTCAACTACCTGGGCCTGGGATACAGGATGCTATGTGGAACAAAGTCAACTGCCCGAACTAGAACTTGAACCAATGACCTTATTAGTAGCTTAAGTCTAGCCTAGTGAATGTTCACTCCTTTTCATGTGCAATCATGTCCCGCTATTCCAAAGAATTTTCTGGATCTAGTTAAGCAAATCAGTTCCCCTTATCTAGGGAGTATCAAAAGATCATCTTATAAGAATGACTTGGGTTAAAAGCAGTCTGAAAAGTAAAAGGAAATTCTCTGTCCTTTCACTGCCAACAAAGTGGTTACCATTGGAACGTTTTAAACTGACTTTGTGGAACACATAAAGCAGGCATAAGGGTAGCTGGGTATAGCAACAGGAAATTGAGCTCTCAGAAATCCCCATAACTAAAGCTTCTGTAGAATTTTCTATATGAATTTCTCTTATTTTTTCTCTTTTAGTCTACAGAAGGACACAAATTAGTATTTCAATGTGGCAATGTTAAAAGAATTGGGAGGTGGTGGAAATGGGTACAATACATGCTAATCTCATTTGAACAATGTTCCAAAAGTTTGAATGTGGATATATAGGTGCATTTTGTGAGCTGAAGTAAGGTTGTCAAATTAATAAAATGAGGCTGAAGAGATAGATGGCTTAGTGGCTAATAGTACTTGTTGTTTTCGCAAGCCCTTGTTCGTCTCCCAGAACCCCCATAGTAGCTCATAACTGCCTGTAATTCAAGTTCCAGAGGATCCAATGCCTATTTCTGATCTCTCCAGGCACCAGGCACACACATGTGCTGCACATATTTGTAGGCAAAACATCCATACACATAAAAATAAATAAATCTAAAAGGTAATAAAAATGTTTTCTGATCACAACCAATTATTAGGCAGCATTTTTATATTCTTCATGTTAAGGATTTTAAATATACTAAGAAGTGTGCTACATAATTTCTCTCCACATATATATGTATATGAATATATGCATATAATTTATTTTGTTAACTAGAAGCAATTCAAACAATACAGCTCTTTGGTACCTTCATTTTATACCCAATATTTGTGATTTGTTTAAAAGTGAAAATAATATGTAAAAACATCTGGAAGCTGTTTCTAAGAAAAATATATTCTTGATGCAAAATGAAAGGCTAACACAGTGTTTGGCCTTAGAAGGACAAGAAACTGTTATCAGGAATAAAAAAAAGAATTTTCTTCCAGTGACTGCTACTTTGAATATACACATATGAAACACTTTACAGTCTGAGAGAAGGGCAAGGATCACAGAGAAAGACTTTCTTTTTGCCTTTTAAGGAAATCTTTTCAAAAGCATTTCTCATGCTCAAAAAAATAGCTAAAATTTATATGAAATTGCCACACCCAAACCTCAACATTTATTATTTTAAACCACCCAGATCACTAGAGGTATCGCTCCTACCCCCCCACATCCCTAAATGTGGAAAAAGTGTATTGTTTGTGTCAGATTCTGGAATAATCACTTTGAGCTTACATCAATATGTCTATTTTATTCTTCCCGAAGAGGAAGACACAATGTATCTGTTTTCTTGTTGGTGAAGGTGCTACATACTCAAACACTTTAGAACCAATATTTATCACTGAAATATTCAGACCAAATAAATCCACTTTTAAAGCCAGCCATGGAGTCATAGGTCTGTAATTCCAGATACTCCAGAGACTGTGGTAGGAATATCATGAGTTTGAGGCTGGACTGTACACATAAGAAGACTCTGTAACTCCCCCTAAAAAAGCAATATACATATTAAGTACCTGAGTATAATTTTAGGCCTCATTTAATACAATAATGCCAGATAATAATTCTATTCTAACATAGCTTTACCAATTCAATATTTCATCAGAAGAAATGATGAGACCTCTGAATTCTTAGAAAAGGAGGTGAATATCAGCTTATACTACAACAAAATATGAATTAACTTTTAATGTAAATGGATCAGAGAAAAAAGCCATTAATTTTTGTCATCTGTCAAACAACAGGGCTATAATTTAATTTAGTTCTAGATATTTTTTGGTAGTGTGTGCTTGTATGTGTGTGTGTGTATGTGTGTGTATGTGTATGTGTATGTGTACACACATTTTTTGAAATAAATAGTTTAATATTGAAAAATTTAATGTGTATGAGTGTTTTGTCTGCATGTATGCGTGTTGCCCATGGAGGCTAGAAGAGTACTTCTCTAGATCTGGATTTACAGATGATTGGGAGCCACCATGTGGGGGTTGGGAATTGAACCTGGGTAATCTGGAAGGGTAGCTATTACTTTTAACTGCTGAGCCATCTCTCTAGCCCAACACAAACACTTTTACAAGTCTTTTTATTTTAAAAGATTTTTTTTCATACTAAGTTCATTTCCCCTTTTTAAAATATGATGTGCCATTAATTCCAGCTCTTAGAAAGCAGAGGCAAGTGGCTCTTTGTGAGTTCAAGACCAATGTGTTCTCTTTTATTTTGTATTTTTTTATGTTTTTGGTTTTTCAAGACAGGGTTTCTTTGGAACTTTGGGGCCTATCCTGGAACTTGCTCTGTAGACCAGGCTGGCCTCTAATTCACTGAGATTTACCTGCCTCTGCCTCCCAAGTGCTGGGATTAAAAGCGTGTACCACCACTGCCCGGCCAAGACCAGTGTGTTCTATATATCAAGTTTCATTGTAGTCAAAGCTACATAATGAGACCTTGTCTCAAAGGAACAAACAAACACATTAAATGTTATTAATCTCTTGAAATATCCAAAATCATATATAAGGTTACTTGGCTGACAACACTCTGAATACATCCTTGTAGAAAAAATTCATATACAATAATTTATACCTAGGAAAACAACTGGCTAGTTGAAATAATTGTATAAACTGCGTTAAGGGTGTTTTTGTTTTATCACAATGCAAAGTATCTGTGTTCATCTCTCTTGTCTCTTAGACAAAAACCTATTCTGCTTAGTACTATAATTATTTATTTACCTTTTTTCTCCTACTATGTCATAAATTCCTACGGCAAAACACAGATTTCAGGAAGAATAATTTAAACATGATTAAAAAAAGGAAATATCAACATCACAGGAGCAAAGAGGTTAAGTTGTATGTAAGAATACAGTCAATTTCTTGTATTTCACTCTCTGCCTGTTAAAGTCAAGAATCAAGAGGCCCGACATGGAAAAAGCCCCATTTGTAGCTCTCACGCAGCTTTTTTACAGACCTCCCTTTTTGCTTTTCTGCCCTAAGCCATTGTGCCTGTGGCACTTAATCAAAGCAGCAGGGGAAATCCAAGTGGAGACGCAGGAGATCTGAAAGATGTGATAGGGAATTAGAATCTGATACATTCAGTGCATTTAATTTCTACGGCAGGAGGTGCTAGATGAGTTCAGACAATTCTCTCTAATTCAGGAGCCATTAGCCTTACTGGGAATGGTTCTTGCTCTTTCGTTTCCCTTTCCACATTCTGCTGGCCAATCTTTTTGGCCACATCTCTGCACATTAGCACAACCTTGGGATAATGAAAAGAGTGCATTAACCCAGCAGCTAAAATGAAGATCTCAGATTTCTGCAGCTAAGTATCTTCATCATGTATTCCTAAGGGTAATAGTGAATAAAAAGCATATGAACATCTAGGTTCCAAACTGTACCTTAAGTTAAATACTCTACAAAATCTGGCAAATTTTCATTTGGTAATTGCGCAGAAATGACTACAGTAGTTGTGAGTTTTAGAACCCGGACCATCCTCCTTTTTGCAAAGGGTAGAACATAGATTATAAATTAAGGTAATTAAGTTTACATTGTATTTCTAATAAATCTCTTTTTCCCAAAGCATACTTGGGCCGGGAGTCTTGCCATAGACACAAAAATAGTCTGTCCTTAACATCTCAGGAATGAGCTGCTATGACAATAATGTACAGTCAGAAGCAACTCACTGACTAAAAATCAATCTGGGTGATGCTGATGTAAGGACCAATATAACACAAAAATAGAAAAGAATTTGTTTAATTTAATTATTCACAATGAGCCATGTGTATTGCTAAAATAATCAATCACGAGAATTGGTGCATAATAGTCTATTCTGTCTTAGTGGAAAAACACAATTATGCTGCTTTACAATGGTTGTAAATGCATACTACTCTACAAAAAGAGAGATTATGCTACCAAATATAAAAGAAAATTCAGTTTACAATGCATCTAGTCACCCAGAAGTACCCAATCTAAATAAGACCTTTCAAAGAAAGTAAAAAGCAAAGCTTGTTTGGAATTTTCAATATCTTAAACAATCTAATCAAAAGCAAACATTTTGTAACTTGCAAACAACCCCTCGCTTGCTTTTCTTGTTATTCCATTTCAGCATATACACATAGATGTACATATACACATCACTCAGGCGCACAGACTCAAAGAAAATAAAACTCGAAATCAAAACGGACTCTTTTCCTTTTATATGGTTACTCCACTTCTTAGAAAGAACTAAACCTCTACTGCTAATTTCTGAGAATTCAGAGCACAACAAAAGCAGCATAGTGAGGAATCCAGCTCCAGGTCCGGCCATAACCTACATAATTAGCTGTTCAGAGGAGACATCTATGGACAATGAAATAGAAGAGAAAAAAAGACAGTCATCTTGTAAGTGTGGTGACTGGTCTCATCCTTGTCCTTACTAAGTATCAGTCACTTCTGTATTCTAAAATACCATGTTTTCATCATGGATTTATATAAAGAATTAGAGCTGTGCTTTCAAGAGCAATTTATAAGACACTTTCATTGACTGAGAAGATTGCATTCCTCTCTTAATCCTAATTCTCCTACATACAAAAGTATGTTTTTAAGTAGCAAAAATGATCTTTCTATTTTCTAGCTTATAAAAGCTATAAATATACATATATACTAAAGCTATTGTTTTAAAAAATGGTACACACTATAGACTACCCTTATTCACAAATGATTAAAGTATAGGCACTGCAAAAGAAGGAACTCATGTACTTCATCGCCAGTCTGTATTTTATGAACGTTTATCTGTGACTCTTAGCTCGACATCCTGCTTCTTGCTCACTATATCTTTCCTGCTTTTGTCTAAATGAGCCTCCCAGGAGAAGGAAAAGGTTGTCTTCCTCCAAGTCCCACATCATAATTGTCACAAAGTTTTCATACTTTGTAATTATGTATTTCTATCATTGGGAGAAAATCACCAGCCAATTTATAAAGTCTTGTTTCAATTTAAAAGACATCAAAATTTCAATTAACCAAACACTTTGATGATGAAAAATTTCAATTAAAAACTTCATTTATGAAACAAAACTTAATCCAGGATAGGTGTTTCATTAAAAAAAACTGGTAATTTTTAAAGAACTATTTGAAAAGATTAATGGCTTATAAGAAGCTATGTGACTGTCATGTGAGAGAACTATCTTCTAATGGAGTATTCAAGCATTTAGCATTCCCATCTTCATTGAAGCATTATTCACAATAGCCAAAAGGGAAATAACCACAGGGAAGATTAAACCATTCTGGAGATAGGCAGTGGTGACGATTACAGAACAACATGAAAGGTATCACAAAAGTGTATATTTTAAAAATATAAAATATTTTATTTACATTTTACCAGAATAAGAAAAACTGAATGTTTACCTAATCATGGATGAAGATAACAAATAACTAGATATTCTCATTTTTAACCTATCTGTTACTAAAGAGTGGGTTATCAATCTACTGCCCTACTTGCTCCCTGGTTAATACCTCCCCAGAGCCCTAAGTTCACCTGATTCTATTTGTTTGGTTGTGAGGTGTGGACTTTATGATGCAGAGACCAGACTCCCAAAAGAATCACTATTTGCTATGTTTAGGAATTCTGAGTTCTTCTTGATGTCTAGGCTATGCAATCAAAAATTACAAGTTCCTATCTCAAAGTAGTATTTTATATAAGCATTTTTCTTTTATATAATAACAATTCAAATAAACTATTCATAACTCTTCACTAGAATTTTTCAAAAAATGTTGAGTACTGACTTATTAAATTCATGGTAACATTTTGAGTTCATTATTTTCATGATAAAGCTAGAAATAAAATCAGAATAGTAATTTTACTTCTGTTTATAAGGTCTTATTTTAATCTAACTTAATGAAAGTTTCCACTAAGGGAACACATGAAAGAGATTTGGGTGTATATATGTCACAGTGAAAAATATGTAGTCAGTCCATGGCCTAAATTTGAATCTGAGTTCTACCACTCACTAGATGCATGACTGAGTAAATTATTTAAATTCTTTAATCTCCAATTCCTCACTAAAAATGTAGGTATTAATACCTAAGAGTTATTATGAGAGAAGCAAAGCTCCTTCCAAATGTCTAACACAGAAATAGCTTAACAACAGCATAGCGTGTAGGAAACAAACGCACTACTGGAGTCAGGCAAGGATGAGAGAAGAGCTCAGCACCTCTCTGCTTAATGACGTCTGCCTGAGGATGGATGCAAGGGGAGAAGGAGTCATTGTCTTCAGTTGTGTACCAACTAGTAAGACCACCAAGCTTCAATACATAGTTATAAACTCATGGTCATACAGACAATCCAGGTTAAACTCAGTGGCTCATAAACAAAACAGAGACATGGATGTGGGAAAAAGACCAGTAGGGAAGGCGGGGATTGACAGTGATCTGGAGATAATGTAGGGTAAGGATCAGGATGTAATATATAAGACTGTCAAATAACAAATGTAATTAATCAAAAATTATTTATCTTTAAAAACACTAATTCAAAATACATTTCTCTAGACACTCACACATTCAAACACACACACACACGGGGTGGGTATGTAAGCACGCTTTTGGGACTGTAAAGCACTGTAATATTAAAACTTCTAAAAATGACTTCATACAGTTTGTGATTTTAAAATGAATTTAAACACATTAAATTTTATAAGATTTCTTTTGTTTATATCTTTCACATAACATGATTTGTAATATGTTAATTAGATTATATTGCACATAAAAATGGGAAGCACCAGATGCATATATGTATATATAGAAAACACAAAGTAAGTATATATACATACATTCCTTTTCAATGTACTATATACAATTTAAGAAAGCTGTATAGAAATACAAGGAAAAGGTTGAAAAGTAAACAGGATGTTCCCAGCCACCGACCACAATGCAACGAGAGTAAAAAGGTACACAAAAGCAGGCACATTTTTAATTGTGTGAAAAATTCACTCAGTTCACATTAATGTAAAAAAAAATTCACCAGCACAGAAGAGTTGGATATTCTCATGTCCCAGGCAAAAACCAAGTTGTTACCAGTGACTACTGCCACCATCACGAAAGATTTTAAAGTATGGAATATTTGATAATGGAATTTCTTCCACAATTTCACCTAAAAGCACAAAGAAACTCTATACTATAAATTGTGTATATATAAACATAAATAAAAATTATAATTTATAACACCTGTAAATTTCATCACAGGCTCGTGTTTACAACGTTGTATTTCTTGGAATTCTAACAGCATAAGACTCTGGAGTAGAAGGAGAAAGGGGATCTGTAGTCAAATAAACTGTGGTCTAGAAAATGCTGCATTATATAGTTTTAGATTTAAAACAAGACCTACACACACAAGGGCCTGACACTTGCTGCAATCAAGGAGAGCTTTTTACATTTATCAACTGGTGATGGTGTTTCCCAAGTTGACCTGGCACAGAACTCTTTCTTTCTCAGGAAATGTCAAGGAGCCAGTATGCCTCATAACAAGTTACTTTGGGAAAAGTCTAATAAATTATCCATTACATGTAGTAAACAAGCAATCTCATATGTATCTGTTTACTCAAAATGTAGTCACTTAAAGAACTGATTAAGTCCCCAAATGAATCTATCTTATTTTATATTGAAAAATATTTATTTCAAGGGTAGCATTTATACTCTTTAGTGAACTGAAGTTCTTTTCAGTAGATGATGGATGGATGGATGGATGGATGGATGGATGGATGGATGGATGGAT
>LOJH01015478.1:0-12396 GCA_001685095.1 Ellobius talpinus | reverse complement strand
CACACACACACACACACACACACACACACACACACACACACACACACAGAATAAATTTATACCATGCCTATAACATAAAGTAGAAGGGTGTTGTGTTGCAGTTGAAGAGAGGGGGGAGTGATAGTATGATGCCATGTGGAGATACCCACAGAAACACCTGACTAGAACTAGTGAGAGCTCACTGATTCTAGACTGACAGCAGGGGAACCTGTATTGGATGCTGATGACATTTGAGTGCTTAGGGCAGTCTGTGGGGCCCCTGGTAGTAGGACCAGGATTTATCTCTAGTACTTGAATTGGATTTTTAAAGCCCATTCTCTTTGGATGGATACTTTGCTCAGCTTAGATATAGTGGGGAGGACCTTGGTCCTGCCTCAAAGTGATATGCCATACTTCGTTGCCCCCCCAATAGGAAGTCTTATCCTCTCTGAGGAGTAGATAGAGGATGGGGTGGGGTAAAATGGAGGGAGTAGGAACTGTGATTGACATGTAAAATGAGAAAAGGTTGTGTTAAAATTAAAACCTTAGTTTATTCACATAAAGAATATAAGGTAAGTCTTCCTTGTACATGTTATCATGGAATATGGGTTGTTTGGTGGACTGTCCAGGCAGAGAAAAAAGCAGAAATGAAGTTTCAGACTCCAAAAAATTTTATAGAATAGAGAATATATGCCCTATTCATTTAATAGTATGGAAATGAATGATATATAAGGGCATGAAAGAAGATGATAAAGAGACCCCAGTTTCTGGAGAGATTATATAGACCAAGAATGTTAAGGGAGTCTGGGAGGTATAGTCCTCTCTGCCTTCTAAATTTGTCTTCCAATTTCTATTTTTCTTCCTTCACTGAAGGCAGACATTACTAGTCACTTACAATATTCTTCTCCATGAAGGTTAAACAGAGCCCTAAAAAATTTCTTAGCTCTTCTACTAATAGGGGTGCTTCTTATTGTGGGATATTTGAACACATGTCATTGTGATTGGTTTTAAACAACCTATAAAAGCCAATAGCTAAGTAGGAGAGATTAGACAGAATTTCCAGGCTGAGAGGAACTTAGGTTTAGAATCTTGTGAGGCAGGAGAACTCAGTACCATGTGATAGAACATACATTATTAGAAAGTGGTTAATTTAAGTTATAAGAACTAGTTGGGAACAAGCATACTTAAATGCTAAGCTTTTATAATTAATAATGTTTCTGTGTCATTATTTGGGGGTTGGAGTCTGAAAGGAAAGTGCAACTATAATTGGTAACCAACATGGTGACTTGGCCCATATATCCGAAGATAGGGTCTGAGAAAGCTGAGAAAAGTCCTGGACACAGAGACAGTGGTGTGGGTCCTTTAAGAGACCCTGCTAGGCACCTGAGCATGTGCATAGTGCATTACTAGAATGGGAGACTAAATAGAAATGCTTGCAACTCAGCAGATTTCCAGAGTGGGGGCAGGTAATGTGGTTCCAGGGCCAGTACCTGAAGCAGGCGTGAAGCTAGGTTCTCATAGAACTGAGGAGGGGCAGAGGCAGTCTTGAGAGCCATGTGCTAAGCTGGGCCATGAGGCAGGTGGTCTAACTGTTTCAGACTTGGCTCACATGGTCAGAGAAATGGGGCAGTTGCACAAAAAAGCCAGGCCAGACTGAGAAAACCTCTAAAAAGGTATGGTATGTGTAAAAAGGTGCTTAAGTGCTAAAGAAAAAAAATTGGTATAGACAGTCATAGAAATAGTTAAAAAATAAATCTTTTAAAGAAAGAGTAAAGTAATATAAAAGAATATGCCATGTAAAGATGGGCAATGTGCAGAGCATCTGAATCCTGTAGGGTGCTTTGCTGACTTTGAAATTTTAAATGCTAATTAACAAAAAATGACAGCATCTGAGAGATATTTTATTATGGGAAAAAACTACTGAATTAAACCCTCCTATATATTCTAAGGATGTCTTAACTTTAGAATAGAAATAAGAGAATTTGTGGTATTAGGGGGAGGTTATGCTATTGTTTCCACAGGGAACAAAAGTTATAGATTCTTTCAAAGTTGATAAAGATAAGACCTGACCTCCAGAAGACCTTCTGAAATCTTGGATGCAGACATGAAGAAAGAAACCAAGAAAAACTACAAGACAGGTGACATATATGCTGATCCCTTGACATTGGGGAAGCTCTGAGACTGAAAGAGATGTGATAAATCTTGTTGGGTACAGAGTCCTCATGATTTATTATTATATGCCATCCTATGGTGTGGTAGAAATTTATTTAACAGGTTAGTTATGCTGTCCAAATGGACTTATAAAGCTAACAGATGTCTTTTACATGTTCACAGAACAAAAAATCTTTAGCTGATTTGCATACAACACATATTCCATACTTGTATTAATGTTCGTGTGTTTTCAGAACAGAAGAACCAGTTACCAATGAAGATAAATAACCCAGGTTATCCTGCCTCTCAGAATTCCTCTGTTGCAATTTTCTCAAAAATCTACATCTAGAACAACTTCAAAGTGACTGGCTGAGAGGATGTAGCCCCCACCAGCTACTCCAGCCAGGAATTCAGATAAGTTCTGCACTTTCCTATCACACCGAGACTGAATAACAGCTAGCTCTTTCAGGACTTTACCATTATTCCAGGTCCCCTAAAGATGCCATTCCTTGCAGACAACAGGAAGAAATTTTAAGCACACGACACCTACATTCCTGAGAGGTGTGATGGGTGAGTTTTTATCATTTTATGTGTTATGGATGTTTGTCATCATTTAAGGATTTTGTTTGTAAATTATTACTGGTCATGGTCAGAGGAAAAAACTAAGCAAAGGAGGTTAGAGTCAGAGGTCTTTCTCTGAAAATAAAAAGGGAAGATATAGGAATGATAAGAAAGAAGATAGATTATTGAACCTACTATTTTAAACTAAAAACCAACTACTAGTCTCATATTTTACATTGGTGTGGGGTTTTGTACATTGGTACAAATTTAAGATTACTTTTGTTACAGCATACTTTATATGTTTTTACTCTTGTTTAAGTTTTTGTATCTATGCAGTTCATTTAAAATGTAATGTAAAGTTCTAGTCCTTTAAAGCAATTATTATAAACTACTTAAAATAATTAAGAAGCATCATCAATAACAATCAAAGTGGTAGTTATGTTAGGTGTGGTTTCAAGGTCAAACAGAAACATCTTTTAGATAGATAGGTGGTGTCCAAACATTTCAGAATATGGCATTTAAGATGTTTTAATAATATATGGCTTTTCTTGACAGTGAGATATGTCTACTCCTGGCAGTACCATCTACTTCAGAGATGATGAGCATCAAAGAACCTCCATATGAAGTTTGTTTTCATTATGGCACAGTGAGCCTCTGGGCAAGAAACTTTTCTTGCCTCAACTGGTGACCATAGCCTGTCCAAATTGGACAAGCAGGACACAAAGGAAGTGGCTGCTGAACTTTACCAAAACAAGGTAGGAAAGTACTTCAAAAATTCCTGCTTCACAGAAGAATCTGTCAGATATTCTAGACCTGTAGGTTGAATATGGATGCCTTAACACTTCAGAGGAACACTAGGTGACTGCCCAGGTAGCCAGATGTCTCTGTCCATTTCTATAGGTTTGAAAGTTGGTTGCTTCCTGTTTACTCAGGTAATATTATTTTCTTCTTGGGTCTCTGATGGTGTTGAAGACTAGGTAGTTACAGTTTTCCTTGCTACCAAGTTCAGAAAAGAAACTCACAAAAGAGATGTAAAGTGTATAAGGTTGAGAGACATGAAAGTTTAAGTTGTTGATCAAAGAAAATGTTTTAATGTCTAAAAAGATATTTTAGGACTGTAAAATAAGTCATAATAAAAAGTGATTTATGTTTAAAATTTTGGATGCATTAAGATAGAATAGATAATAGAGCAATTTCTTTAAATTTGCCAAATACAAGTGGACTGGGCATTGCAAATGCAACCCTTATCTAATAATTGATTGAATTATATATATAGTTTTACAATATTAGAATTAAAACCTTTCCTTTTTATTTAGATATTAGAGGGAGATCTTGTGGGATAATTGCACAATATGTGAAGATATGTTATTGTGATTGGTTTAATAAAAAGCTAAATGGCTAATAACTATGCAGCAGAGGTATCTTAGTTAGAGGTTTTTATTGCTGTGAAGAGACACTGTTAGCACAGCAAGTCTTATAAAAAATTTTAATTGAGGTGGATTATTAACAATTTCAGAGGTTCAGTCTATTGTCATAATGGTGGGTGCATGACAGCATATAGGAATAGAGTAACTGAGAATCCTACATCTTTCAGGCAACAGGAATTTGATGGAGACACTGGGTGTATCCTAAGTATAGCAAACTCCAAAGTAATTGGTGGAAGTTTGCACTTGACACTAATCCTGAAGGTTAGAAAACTGACAAAGTGTTAAGTGTCTTAGTAGTTAAAACACTAAAAAATATAGGTATAAAAAACACCTTAAGTGCACACAGTGACTAGAATTATTACCTATATATGACATAAGCATGCTTTAAAATAATTAGGTATTGGCTCTGACAACATCACCCTGCAGTAGATAGAATAATTCCAGATGCCCAGCAAGCCAGAAAGAACAAGCTCAAAATGGTTATTTTTTTCTTCCATTAGCAATGGACAAAATTCATTTGATACTTAGGTATAAAATGGTGGCATTTATAATTTAGTGAGAGCTAAACTCAGAAGTACTCTAATGCATTATTAAGATTGAAAAATCAAACAGTAAGGAATCAAAGAATAACAAAGCCCCAGTTCTTATAATGACATATATTGGAAACATGTCTCCTGTACTTCCCACTGAGAATCTTTATCAATGTGAATTAATACAGTAAGACCTTGTCATGGCCTGCACCATAATCAGTCAAACCTTTGCTAGCTCTAAATTCTTCCTACAAGTTTTTGTATATGTTCCTTTCAGGGTAGTCTACATTTCTTATTGTTATTCATGGGTGATGATAATAACTCCTGCTGTGGTGCCTGGTTATTGTTAGTTCACAACCAGGATCTTTGCACATATAATTTCTAATGTATACCATTCCCCAGAAATGACTGACCCCATTTATCTATTATAGACAAAGCAAATACAGTTCAGATACATTAAAGAACTTGGTCCATTCATATGACTGATAAACAATAGGGTTGAGATTCTACGTCATTCTTTACCTTCAATCATGTTCACTGCCCTTTGTTTGCCTGTATTTCTTCCCACAGCAACATGTGGGTGGAAAACCAAGAGGATCACTTCAGACATCACATTTGTGTATGGTGTATTATAAGGTGTAGGATGGGTTGATAAGTGTAAAATACAGAACTGTTCTCATCTGGTTTTGAAAAGACATGAGATACTGCACATACAAGTCTCTGAGATATTAAATTCCTCAGCCTCCCTGAGCAGCATTGGATTAGGACCTCTACTTTCCATATACACCTTCTTGCCATTGCTTCTAACAAATACTAATTTTCCTGGTAGATGCCCTCATCTTACAAATACTCTGAAACACAAGCCCCCATCAGACTATAGATGGTCAAATGTTCCAGGTATAAAAACATGCTGTGTATGTCCTCTTTTTAGTTTTAGCTTTTAATCATCAAAAAACTGCAGTGTAATCCTAGGCATGAGGGAAAAAAAGTGTCCATTTTTTTAAAGAAAGGAAGAAAAGAAACACATGTAGTGAGTCAAAATCAGGTGTTGAATTTTTATAAACAAGGTACCACTGAACAAATATTCAAATTCTGCTCATACCTTTATGATTCATTTTCTGCATACTGTTTTACATTTTATAGCTCATAAAAGACTGATCCATTTGTTATTTAATGTTAAGAGTTATTTATTTTAGGTGTATGGATGTTGTCTAGGATGTATATATGTGCACCATGTGCATGTGAAGTACCCTCAGAGGTCAAAGATCTCAGCATATTCTCTGGCACTGCAGTTATGTGAGTGAGCCACCATGTGGGGGCTGGAAATCAAATCAGTGTCCTTAGCCAGTGGTTTGGGCACTGGATCTGCTCTCCAGCCACCGAATGATCTTTCTTATACAGAGATAGGGACTTGTGTTCTAAGAGTTCTCTCTGGCATATATTTCTGAAAAATCTTTAAGTCAAGCAGCTGGTAAGATGAGCGAAGTGGTCAAGAAAGCATGGATGTCTAATGATGGGAGTAAAGAAGAAGAACGGATGCTCTGTGCATGTTGAGAGGTGTGAGTTATCATACCAGCCACAAGCACTATCTTTCTTCACTACCCAGGTATCTTTCATTGTTCCTGTGGATTCTGAAGTTTCTAAACTTTCCTGGGGCAAGTAGGGACTCTTGTATCTAATTGTTAATGAACCATGACAAATACATTTTCAGTACTTGGTCATGGGAGAAACACTGAGCAGTTACATTTAAGGAAATTCAAGGGACTTTTTTTGTAAGGGTTTAGTTAATTCCTAAATTGGTACGAAATTTTGGAACAGGTAAGAATGGAAAACAGAAAGACATTTAAAGAATATGCTGGACATTTTCATAGTGCTGAAAATTGCTATGCAGACTACTGGAAGAGAAAAATAAACATCAGTAATACCTGGTATGAACCCTGTGAACTACAGCAATGATTGGTGTGGCAAGTCATGTCCAGAGGTGAATTAGTGTCACAGACATCACAGGAGTAACCAACACTTTCTGTTTAGATTTATAGCTCAATCAACAGGAAGATACCTATAGTTGGCACCAACATTAGGCTAAGAATCAATGCTAGACAGATCTTAGGCCATAGAAAACAACATTAAAAATAAACAATAATAAAGACAAAAAATGAATATGTGAAATTTAAAATATCTATTTTAAAGTATGACAAAGGAATAAACACATAAATGACTGTTAGGGTAATAATTACACAAAGCTCTGAATTTAGATTGTTTTTAAATTGCCCATGCGAGGTAAAAATTGGACTGGTACTGACAACATATATAGAAATCTGTTCTATGTACAAAGAAAAGGTCAAAGGAGTCTATCTCCTATGGTATTAATCAGAAAACTGTCAATAAAACTAAAACAACTGAATTTCTCCCCTATGGGTAATTATTTCAGAAATAATCTTTTGTGTCAGAATATTAAGAAACTTGTAAATTAGCCAAATAGAGATTATTAGACTATGTGGAGATTGGCATGTTACAATTTTAAGTAAAAAAAGCAATACAGATAAAAGTTATGTTTGAATAGTATACTTGAATATCATTATATAGTGTGTACATAGAAAACAAATATGCATGTATATTCTTACACATGATGCATACATAAAAAGTGGAAAAACTTAAGAGCTGAAAATAATAGAATTTATTTTAAAAGTACGTATTTTATACATTTTTCTATATTTAAAACTTTTCTGTAAGCAACTACTAGATATTTTACTTAGAATTCTACATATTTATATTTAGTGCCTGCATTTAAGAAATACACTATGAAGCCTTAAAATCTTATCTTTAAAATTTATTTCCATGTATACAGTGGTCAGGTATTGTTTAATGCAGTCAGGTGGAGAATGCAGGCTGTCTTTGTAGGTCTGAATGTCAACAATCAAAGACAAAAGTTTTATTACTAAAATCTCTAAGTTGGGTCGAAAGATGGCTCGGCAGTCTAGAGCATTTGTAACTTTTATAGATAACGCAGCAACTTTTTTTCCCTGAACCATCATGGTTCTTCAGAATTATCTGTAGCTCATGCTTCAGGGTATCTAAAGCCCTATTCTGTCCTCCTCAAGATACACACATAAACAGACACATCCTTATAAACATAAATATAATAATAAAATAAATACTAATAAAATAAAATATTCAAGTATACTTTGGCCCGGCAATTCTCCATACTGTTTGGAGTTTGCTCACAAGTAACCTTTAACGTCTGAGTGAATGTGACATATAAAACTGTGTGTTGCAGCCCTGTCATACTAAGAAAAACACGAGACCAACCTTAAGGTCTATATCTAAAAGGGACCGATAAAAAGAATCTGGAAACTTTACTGCATATACATCTATAAAAATTAAAATGATAGTGTGCATGGACCATAAACCATATAGCAACTATTCCCTGATGTCTGTAAGAAATAAAAATGGATGAGGCACTCTGCAGGGGGGATGCTCACCTGGTATAGACAGATATCTATCATTCAGTTTTTCGGTATTCAAGTGCTGAATCGGGATCATCATGTTACCCACTTCTCAAGCAAAGCTTGAAAATTATTCTGTTTCCTTCATGCTAGTCAGTTCTTGTGGAAATGAAATACCTGTGTTCTGTATTTTACGTATAACTAAATTTGTGAACATTGATGCAATAATGTCTCCCAGTTTTAATAAGATTTTAAAATGATGTTCAAATACTATATATTTATTTAGTCAAAGGTATGTTATAACTTTTCTGATAGTCACACAAATAAATATTTAATTATACATGAATAAGAAAGGAATAAAGATAAGTGGATCTAAAAGTACAGGAAATAAATTTCTTGTGGTGAATAATTTTGAACATTTTTTAATAAACACTCATAGATTTTACCATAAGCCATGTTTAAACATTTTTCTAAATGCTTTTCCATGTACATATGGGAGTATTTGTATGCTATTTTTATCTTGGGTGCATCATAGCAGAGCATTAGATACTAATATGTACACATTTTAGGAATAACTTTAGAACACAAGAGCAAGGGCAAAAAGGTTGAGAATATGACTCAAAATAGAGTGATCATCCATGATTCACAGGAAGATGCACCAAGAAGGTGTCAGGGTGTGATAATGTTCTAAACACTCTCCTAGCTGTCATTATGGACGTGCCTCACATCAAAGGAAGTCCAGTGAGCGAAATTCTCCAGGGAGGTAGCTGTAAGGAAGTGCTTCATAGTAGCTATAGCTATCCATGTATCCAGTAGAACATCTAGGTCACTAGAGGAGGTTAAAGCAAGAAAAGATTAGAAATGACCTGGTTTTCTACAGCAAATTTTTACATTCTGTGAGGTGATAGAAAAATACTTCTACATGGGAAACAAAGATTCTATTTCCCTTTGCGATATAACTTGGCAGTACAGCCTGCTTAGTTATAATAAAAAGCAGTTATTTAGTTTGAGAAAGGTGTAGAGTTTTGGGGCATGATTAATTGGTTCTTTGATTCATTTAGCCAGTGACTGCTTGCTGGGGGACAGTGCGAAGTTTCTGGCATCCAGTAGAACAGAATTCTAGTAGAAATGAGTTTACTTAATGGAACTTAAATTTGTGAAAGATAAGCCAGGAAACACACAGGGTGTTGTAAGGAACATGTTCTGAAAGAGGAAATACAAACGTGATTATAAGACTATTACTTTCCCCCAAAGTAACATAGATAACTTGGAGGCAGAGTCTCTCATTTAGCCCAGTGGCTTTGAACTGGTGATTCTACTACCACCACCTCCCATGGGGTAGGGTCACAGCCCTTGGCTACCACACCAAGTTTTACAGAGTATGTTTGCTTCTATTTTCTTTACCTCTTTTCTACTTATGTTTTGATTTACTTCGTAAAAAAGCTGCTTTTCTTATTTCTAAGACAAATTAAGTGACTGACATATGGGTACCTTGTTGTACAATAATAAGCAAGATCTATAAATCTAAAAATAATGATTGCTCCAATGCCTTAGGAGGAATTGCTGAAATTTTCAGTACTTTGTGACTGTCCCTAATTCAACCTCTTGTATGAAGTCAAGTGTTGGAGATGCAAACATAATACCATATGATTATCTTTAATTAGTGTCTTTTGCTCTCATAAAATTCTTTTCACGTGTATGATTAGCAACCATGTAACAAAATCAAAACAAAAATGAAAACAAGCAAATACGTATTGTCTCCATTCTCCCCAGTTTCCCCAGGCAACATTACTTTGCAGGAGCATCTCCTCATGTGATGCCTCATCATCTATAGCTCTAGTCTTTACTCCACATTGGAATGCCCTGTAATCCTTAGATATTCCAAGCTCTTGGTCCAGTTCCTCAGAAATTAGTATTGAATGGAAATAAGTTGTTAACCAAGCTTTAAGACTTTTTAAAAAAGAATTCCAGAAGATTACAATGGTTAGCCAAAGTAAACAGCACAAAGAGCATAGATGTTGTCTTTGGGAAGCATCAAAAGGCTTCTCAGTTGTTCTGCATTGATGAAATACTTGGAGCTATGCATCCATATCTGTGAGGCGCCGCCATAGAATTCACATAGGACTCTATGTGACCAACATTTTCAAACAGACCATTTTAAAGCAAACCTTATTGATGAAAGTCAATTTTATAATTTTTCCCCAAGGTGGTAGCAGATGTATAAAATTTATGTTATATTTCTATTCTAATTACACTACAATAAACACCAGTTTTCCCATGTTACGGAAGATTCAGAAAAAATAAAGGAAATGTATATTGCCACAAATAAGCAAATTAACAGAAAGGGAAAAAAGATCTCTTGTCTGTCTTCTTAACCCAATTTAGATACATTTTTGGTATCATTCATCTTCCAGTAGCACTGACATTTCATTTTGGGTAAAGAGCAACACACAAATGAAAATCGTTAAGTCTGTGAACTGCAAGCTGCGGCAATTCACAAAGAAGCCACAATGGGTTTGGCTACTGGCAAGGTTCAGTCAGCTGTATTTACAGTTCCATAAATGGGAAGCAACAACACGACAAAGGGAAAAGCTATGAATTCTGGGAGAAACACATGCAATGAAATAAATAATTCATAGACAGAGCAAAGGTCACTAAGCTGGCTTTCATAAAAAGGGTCTAAAATAAGTGGGGCTGTGTTTCTCCAACCATACTGCCTGTGCAAGTCCAGTTGCTGGGAGGAATAGAAAACCATAATAGATGGAGGAAAGGTGAAATAAATGACAAAACCGACAATGAGGATGGATTCTGAAAGGAGTGATTCTTTGAACAATCCCCAAAAAAGGGAAAAAGTGAATGAAATATAAATAGAAAACTTTTGTTTACTCTTTGTCAAATCCCAAGGTCATTTTCAAAATAAAAGATTTTTTTTCTTTCTCGAGTAAAATTCAGATGCTTTAAGACCCACAAAAGTAGAGATCAAGTTTTACTAAACAACTATGGTCTCTTTTGTGATCATATATCTTCAATATTGACTTGAGTAAGTTACAAACACCTAAATGGTATACTTCTGGATATACCCATGAGGGAATTTCACAAAAGTGTGTGATGATATCCCAAGGGCTAAATAAATATTTTAACAAAGAGAAAATGATCCAAGTACCAGTCAGTATTACTTTATCTCTGCTTTCTGACTGTGAACGCATGCATTGCAACTGGCTTCCTTATGACCCTCCACCATGCCTTTCCTGACATGATGGGCGATATCTCTCCAAATTCAGAACCCAAGCAAACTTCTCATCTATTTTTTTGTTGTTGTTCTTTTGTTTTTTGTTTGAGACAGAGTTTCTCTGTGTAACAGTCCTGGCTAGCCTGATACTTGTGTTATAGACCAGGGTGGCCTCAAACTAACTGAGATCTGCCTGCCTCTGCTGCCCAAGTGCTGGGATTAAAGGTGTGTGCCACCACATCCTGGCAAGCTTTTTATTTCTTAAATTGGAAGGAGAAAAGTAACTAATAAATTCTCTGAACTTACTGGCAAAAAATAAAGTGAACAAATGATTGTGCAACACTCTAACAAGGTTAGAGTGCAGGCTTCCTGCATTCTCTTTACTTAATTATTCAACACTTTTTATCCATTTAAGCAAAACTAATACTTTGCTATTTGGACCTGGAACATTACAATGGCAGTCAGAATATTATCCTCCAACAGTGATTTTGTTGCCTTTGGAGAGAACATTAACTGACAGTTATAATCCAAGCTTCTTTCCCTATGAATTATTGTACATTAAGCTGTGTACTTCAGCACTGATTTAGAATATATTTTTCTGGTAGGTTACTCTTTCCCTAGTCTGTTCATGAAGCTCAATGCTTCTACTGAAGATTGTAATTTCTAAAATAGGTCATTTCCTAGAGGACATGTTTATACTCCCCATGTGCGACAATGCCCACTCTTTATAGAAAAAAGAGTTCATGTATGCTCACACTAAAGTATTCTATATGTTTGCTTTATAAAAACCAGAAGCCTATTTAATTTATAATCAAATTCTGCAAGCACAGATAGGTCTTAAAGAAACATATATTGCTTCAGTAGAATATGATAACTATAGAATTTTCAGTTGTATTAATCAAATAAAGCACGTGACCAGTTATTTATGTCCACTAAATGTAAAAGTCTTTCTTGGGAGTCATAAGAACCTTTCTTGGGATTCAAGGCCCATTCTATGAGATAGAATCCATACCTGACACTACTAAGAACTTGAGACTAGACAGATCATAAGACCTGGGAGAGAAAAATCTACT